>PVJX010014233.1:0-45428 GCA_004027295.1 Dolichotis patagonum
ACACCTGAAAGTTCTGAAAAGATAACAAGTGAAATAAAGAAACAAATTCATGAGGCTATAGAGGAAGTCACTTTAGAAGTAATCTCCCAGGTAAAAAAAGAAATGACAACTTTAATGAAGTAGTTGCTCAGCATAGCTACAGAAGATATAGATTTTAAAAAAAGTACAAGAGCATGGGAAAATGATGGAAACCTTAAATGAACAATATAGGAAACAAATACAATGCATGAAACAAATTCAGAGATATACAGAAAATTAAAAACTATAGTGAAAGCTAGCAAAACCACTTGAACAAAACTGAAGATACATTTTCAGACTTTCAAGACAGGATCACTAGTGATCATGAAAGGAAAAAAACTTAAAAATAACAAGGGACCATGAAATAATAATTCAACAGTCCCAATATGATGCAAACAAAAACAATGTAATTATGCTAGGTGTCAACGAAAATGCAAGACTCAATGCAAATGACTTTTAAAAAAAAACTATTTGCAGAATTAATAGCAGAAATTTCCCAAGCATGGGAAAAGAAACTGATACACAAATAAGTGAGGCATATAGAACTCCAAATAGCCATAATCAAAACAAATATACATCCAAACACATAATAATCAAGATCCCACAAACATCATAAAAGCAGAATACTGAAAGTTGATAGAGAAGAGAAACAAATGATTATTCAAAGCAAGACCATTAGAATCACAACTGACTTCTCAACATAAACACTCAAGTCAAGACAAGTTTGGAATGAAGTATTTCAAATCCTGAAAGAAAACAGCTTTCAATCCAGATTGATGTACCCTGCAAAACTATCTTTCAAAATTAATGGACAAATAAGATATTTCCATGACAAAGAACTAAAGAAATTCATTTCCACCAAAGCAACCCTAGAAAGACTACTGAAAGACATTCTAGATAGAGATAAAAATACCACAATTCCCAGAACAACAAAAAGAAACAAACAGGCAAAGACAGCCATTAAAGAGGTGGGGAAAGCAGGGAAGTAAAAACAGGAAAATATCATGACAAAATTGAGACAAAATTTATCAGTTATAACCACCAGTGTAAATGGCATCAATTCAGCAATTAAAAGAAATAGATTGGAAGAACGGATCAAGATATAGGACCCAAAAGTATGCTGAATGCAAGAAACACATCCAGTGCAAAAAGAAACTCATAGACTAAAAGTCAAAAGATGGAAAATAAAACATGGAAAACATGTCTATGCAATTACAACCCCAAAAAGGCAAGTGTAGCTATTCTGTTTTCAGGCAAAGTGAACTTCAAACCAAAAATGATCAAAAGAGATAAACAATGTCACTACATAATTGTTAGGGGAAATATATAAGAGGTGGAGATAATAATCATAAATATATATGCACCAAATACAAGAGAACCCAACTATATAAGACAAATATTAATAGATGTAAAAAAATCAAATATGCAAGAACACACTTGTAACAGGGGACCTTAATATCCCATTACCACAAAGACATAGATCAACTAAACAAAAAGTCAGAAAATAAATAACAGAACTATCGAGGCATGGTGGTGCACTCCTGTAATCCCAGGAGGCTGAGGCAGGAGAATCATTTGCAAATTCAAGACCAGCCTGGGCTACAAGTGAGCCTAAGCCCAGCCTGAGCTTCATAGAGACACCCTGTCTCAAAAAGAAATAAAGAAATCCAGAATAAATAAATCCAGAAATAATAGAACTAATTCAAACCTATGAACAAATGGACTTACTAGATGTTTACAGTGTTCCACCCAACAGCATCAGAATACACATTCTTCTCAGCTGCATATGAGACAGTCTCTAAAGTAGACCACATATTAGCCTGTAGAACATGCTTAAGTAAATGCAAAGGAATTGAAATTATCTTATCATATTTTCTTACCATTGCACACTGAAATTGGAAATTAATGGCAACAGAAATTGCAAAAGCTATATAAACACATGGAAATTAAATAAGCCTCCTGAACAACCAATGTGTTACCTGTGAATCTAAAGAAGAAATTAAACAATATCTACAATTCAATGAAACCTGTAGGACACAAAGAAAGCAGTCGTAAGAAGGAAATATATAGCAATGAATTCATACATCCAGAAAACAAAATGAACACACAGAAAAACCAATGGAATGCTTCACCTCAAGCTTCACGAAAAAGAAGAGCAAGTCAAGTTCCAAGCTCCTAGAAGGGAGAAAATTATAAAAATCAGAGCAGATATGAATGCAATGGAGACTAAGAAAAGGACAAAGGACTAATGAACTGAGGAGCTGGTTCTCTGAAAGAACAAACAAAACTTATAAACCCTATGCAACTTTATCAAAAAAAAGGAAGAAAAACCCAAATTCATGCAATCAGGAATGAAAAGGGTAAAATGATGACAGATCCTATGGAAATTCCTACTTCAAAATACCTACTTCAAAAATCTATATTCTTATACAATACAAAACACAGAAGAAATGGACAGATTCCTAGAAACATGAATTACCAAAGCTAAGTCAAGATACAAAAATTTTTAATAACCCAATATCAGTTACTGAAATTGGAAATGTAAACAAAATACTATCAGCAAAGTCCTGATGGATTCACAGCTGAATTTTACAAGAAATTTAGAGAATATTTAATGCCAGTACTCATAAAACCATTTAATGAAATTGTAAGGGAAGCAATTCCCTCTAACTCATTCCTGGAAGCAAGTATTATTTTGATACCAAAACCAGAGACAGACCCAACCAAAAAGAACTGGAGGTCAATCTCTCTATTGAACACTGATGCAAAATCCTCAATAAATTACTAGCAAACAGAATGCTGCAAATCATCAAGAAGATTGTACACCATGACCAAGTGGGATTCATTCCAGGAATGTAACATATGCAAATCAATAAATGTAATACACTACATCAACAGAGCCAAAGACAAAAATTATTATGATAATCACAATAGATGCAGAAAAGACTTTTGATAAAGTACAACATTCATTCATGATAAAAAAAAAACTACAGAAAAATCAAAGTAAATAGTCTCTACCTCAATCAGATAAAAGCCATCTATGACAAACAGCCAACATCATACTAAACAGGCAAAAACTAAAAGCTTTCACTCTAAAATCAGGAACAAGATAAAGATGTCCACTATCACCACTCCTATTCAATATAGTGCTGGAAACATTAGCCAGAACAATTAGACAAGAGAGAGAAATAAAAGGAATAAGGATAGGAAAGGAAGAAGTTAAATTATCATTATTGCAGATAACATGTACTCTACATGGAAGACCCCAAAAACTCCACCAAAAGACTTTTAGATTTAATAAGTAAATTCAGCAATGTAGCTGCATACAAAGTCAATGCTCAGAAATGAACAGCATTCTTGTACACAAACAACAAACTCACTGAGAAATTATGGGAATAATACCTTTCACGATAGCATCCAAAAAAATGAAATACTAAAGAATCAATCTAAAAAAAGGATATAAAAAAGCTATACATTAAAAATCATAGTATTCTTTAAAAAGTGATCGAAGAGGATATTAGAAAATGGAAAGACATCCCTTGCTTTTGGTTAGGAAAAACCAACATAGGGAAAATATCTATAGTCCCAAAACTGTTATACAGATTTAATGCAATCCTAATCAAATTACCATTAACATACCTCAAAGATCTAGAGAAAATATTCTTATAATTCATTTGGAAACAGAAGAGATCTAGAATAGCAAAGTAATTTTGGGTAACAAAGGTAAGACAGGAGGCATCAGAATCCCTGACTTGAAATTATATTACAAAAATACTGTGATAAAATCATCGTGGTACTGGCAAAAAAAGACTTAAAGATGAGTGGAATAGATTAAAAGATGTAGACACAACTACAAAGACACTCAGCCACTTTATCTTTGACAAAGGAGCCAAGAAAGATAGCCTCTTTAATAACCGGTGCTAGAAAAATTGGCTTTCCACCTGCCAATGACTAAAACTAGACTGATGTCTAGCACCATGCACTAAAGTAAAGCCAAAATGGATCAAAAATCTAAATATTAAAATAGAAACATTAAATCTCCTAGAAGACAAGGTAAATAGAAACCATGAAGACACAGGGATAGGCAAAGAGTGCATGAACAAAATGCAAACTGCACAGGAAGTACCTCAAAGAATCAATAACTACAATCTCATCTTATTAAAATTTTTACACATCAAAAGACATAACTAATTGAGTGAAAAGAAAACCCACAGAATGGGGAAAAATTTTAGTCAACTGTCCCTCAGACAAAGCACTTCTATCAAGAAGACATAAAGAATAGGAAAACACCAGGCTCCTCAGATTCAAAACCCAGTCCACAAATGGGCATCTGAGATGAATACACATTTCTCAGATGAAGCTATATAAATGGCAAATAAATACATGAAGACATGCTCAACACCATTGGTCATTCAAGAAATGCATATTAAAACAACATTTAGATTCCATCTCACTGCAGAAAGAATGGCTGCCATTAAGAAATCAACCAATAACAAATGCTGGCAGGGCTGTAAGGAAAAAGGAACAGTTCTCCACTGTTGGTGGGAATGTAGACTGGTGCAGCTACTGTGGAAATAGTATGGAGATTCCTCAAAAAAATAGGATAGGAAGTCCTATTCAAACCAGCTATTCTCCTGCTGGGTATTTTCCCAGAAAAATTAAAAACATCATAACAAGCAATATATGTGCACCTATTTTTATAGTAGCAAAATTTGTAATAACTAAATCTTGGAAGCAAGTCAAATGCCCATCAACCAAGGAATGGATAGAAAAGACATGCTATTTTTATACAATGGAATATTACTAAGCTCTAAAGAAGGATAGACTTACAGCTTTTATAGGTAACTGGATGCAACTTGAGTATACTTATAAGTGAAATAAATCAAACTCAGTTGTATAAATATTGTATTATCTCCTTAGTGTAAAAAAACTGAAAGAGTAATAATATCTAAAATGTCAATTGGTATTATAAAAATGAAAGGGAAAGAAAGTGTTCAGATGAAAGAATAACTGGGATAATGAGAAAACAAAGAATAGAAAAATTATATGTATATAGGTATACATGTGTGTGCATATATATATATATATGATAACTATACTTCTAATCTCTGTAAGTTCATCAAAAAGAACAGTTTGTCTTTTCATTGTTTGACTGATCATTGGTTTCATGCCTAAATTTTGTAATTTGAACAACTACTTTTAAGATAATTATATGCAATACATTAACTAGTGTTAATTTCCTGTTTTTTAAATTCTGTATCATTTTTATCCTTCTGTTTTGAAAATAAAAAGAACAGTAAAAAACAAAAGAGAGGAAGATTGGATGCACACAGCAACACAGAGGCAAGCAGCTCTTTTGAAGATCAAGGCAGAGCTGAAGGATGTGCAGGTACAGACCAAAAAATCAAGGATTGGCAGAAGCCAAGAGAGAGGCGTGGAGCCTATGGACCATGTGATATTGGACATTTTGCCTCCACAACTCGGAGACACTGAATTTCTGCTGTTTTAAATTACCTATTGTGTGATGATACATCATAGCAGCACTAAGCAGCTAATATGGATGGATATTGACTTATCTCGTGGGTCAACTCTCTTGATTGCTAGTCACAGCCCAGAGCACTCTGGTCACTTGGGCTCACAGGGAGATGCGTGCTGTGGACACAGACTGGGATGGCAGCGCATGATTCATGATGCTCAGTATTAGAAATAAAGAGGTGAGTATTGAGGAAACTTGGTTCCTGCTCTCAATAACCTCACAGTCCAGCACCAGAATTCAGGCTGAGCTATTTGATCTGCCCTAGGAATAAGACCAATATTAATCACAATAGTTCTGATACGATGGAGATGATATCTGAAAGAATTGGTCACCAAAACAAAAAAAAATTCACAAAGAGGCAAGTAACATGGACTAGAAGCCAAGTGACAGATTCTATTCAGTGTCAAATTCAGTGATGTTCAAGGAAACAAGATTTAATCTGTAACCTTTACTATATATTAGTATAATTTTTTAAAAAGAAAATATTAAAAAATTCTCAAAGATAAAGGTTAATGTCAAACATCCTTAATAATGCGAGCTTAGTCCATATGAAGTTGCTTGACCCATATACTGCTTTCTCTTTGCATCCGCCAGGTAAAACCTGAGAGAGAACCCAGCTGTGCATCATGTCCATTTTTCTGCAATTTTTAGGCAGCTTAGTGTCACGACACATTTTTTTACCTCAACTTCAGATAGGTCCACATCTCTGCCAAGCAAACCTACGTAGTTCATGCATTCTCTATACTAATGGTTTCCAAAGTTAATTCTGCTCAGGCTTCTGCAGCCCAGCCACACTCTTCACTCTCATTGGATGATCTTACTCCTACTTTAGAGAGACAGCAAATGCTATCGCGTGGGGAGCTGCTGAAGCTGGAAATTGACCACACACAAGGCTGGGGCTTAGCTATCCCAAGAACAAAGAGACCCAGGGCAAGCCAGGTGAAAAGCAGCTGCTTCAGCCCAGAGAACACCTAGCTCCAAGACAATCTGAACTGTGAGCTGCTAGGGTATCATGTGACATTAAGTTGCTAAAATGTATAAATAAATGCCCCTGCAATGAGGGGGCAGTTCCTTTCCCCCCATCTGGAGAGTAAGGGCTCCACCTGACCCCAGCTTTGCCTCTTTTTTATTTTCTCATCCTCTCACAGTCCTTCACCCAAGGAACCTCAAAGGCCAGTGGGTCACAGCACTATCACAAAGAAAACACTTACAACCACCCACACAGAGGTTTTCCTGTGAGGGAAACCACAACTTCCCTCTTCACTTCTACAACAAGATTGCAGCTGATACAACTGTCCTTTCATCTGAGCTTTGGGTACCACCTTCAGAGCTTCTTGCTGCCATTTATCCTCTCTTTGTAATAGTCACATCCTCTCTGGTGGACCTTTTCCTGCTTTTTGAGCATTTGCCTACTTTTAGACCAGAGTCGTTTAGTTGTTAGTCCACCTCCTTCATGGCCTTTATAACCAAATCTCAAAGAAGACTCGTCTTCGCTGATACTGTTTCTTCACCTCCCATACACTTTACAACCACTCAGATCTGGACTGGATGCTCATCATTTCATTTAAATGGCCCTTGATAATGTCCTCAGTGTGCTCTCTGAGGCTCAGCAGATGCCTTTCAGGCCTCATTTTCATCAGCTTTCAGTGTTCTTTGAAGTCTCCTTGTTCCTTTCCTTGTGTTTTCATGACCAAACACCTTCTTCATTCTATTTCATCTTCTCTGACCATACCATCTCCATCTCCTTGGCAGGTTTTCATCCTTCCTAGGTTCATAAATCTTCAAAACCTAGTTCCTGGCATTCCTTCTCTTCTCAATTAATACCATCTTCCATGCTCACAGCTTCAGTTACCACCAATACAAAAGTTAGTCACACATTTATAAAACCAGCCCAGTCCTAGGTATTTATATAAAGCAACTTAATTGATATCTCCCTTTGGGTACCACCAGAACACCTCAACTTAGAATCCCTAAAGCCAAATTTTGCTTTTCTCTGTCATTCCCATATTGCTCTCTTGCAAGAACTCTGTCTCAGGCAGAAACACAAATAACATCCTGTTGATTTAGCCAGAGACTTTGGTGTTAGAATGCTAAAGCCCATCTCTTCCTCTCTTGCCACATTAAATGCATCATAAAACCTACAGACTGTAATCTCCTATTATCTTTCCTTTGAACATCTACTTTTCTCTACTGCCGTCAGCATCCTAATCCACCTCATTCCTAAAATCATACAGAAACCTATTCTAGAAGGTTTCTGCCCAAGCTGGTCTTCCATACTGCAATCATAGTGTTTTTTCCTAAGTGCAAATCTCATTACATATCCAACAGTACCCTATGGCCTCAAGCCTACAGGGAGACATTTATTTCCTTCCTCTGGGCAGAGAGAGAGAGAGAGAGAGAGAGAGAGAGAGAGAGAGAAACACAGTCACTAGTGAGTGTCTTGAGGCATGCTTTGTGTCTTTTTCATCTCCTTAACCCTCAGTAGTGTCTAGAGAAGATTTATAGAAATGAATAAATTCAACTGAATTAGGTTGAGGTTATTCATTTTTCACAGCAAAAAATTTAGAGAGTCTGGTGCTTCCTTAAACATCAGATTGTTCCCACTACTTAATATATGAGATAAAAGTTGACATGTTGTCAAGCTGCTCAGTAGTTCCTAAACTATGGCTAAATCTGCTCTGAAGTGGCTTTGAGTGATTAAATAACCCAGAATCCATGCCAAGTAGGAATGATATTTTTTAAAAAAACATGAAGAATAGGGGCAGTAGACAACTGTGAGTAGGGAGTAGGGACCCTTCCAGACAGCAAGGAAGGAGACTGGAGCACAAGCACCCATACTGCACTGATAGCATTTCCACTTGGCTTCTCAGCTCAGCCTCTTCTCCCCTTTATGAGCCCTACCCGGAGCACGCACACTTCTTGGCATCAGATGGCAGTGGTAATAAGCCACAGTGGTGAGCTTAACACTGACAGGTGGCAGAGAAGCAGGCATTTCTCCCAAATAAAAAGAAAACTTGTGAGGGAGATGAAATAAATGGATGGAAGTCATGCAGAGACACATCTTCAATGAGGCACAAATCTTCCAAAGTGCCTGCCAGTGACTTTACCTACAGACCAGGAGAATACAAAGAAAGAGTCTTTGCAGATGTGGACAAGTTTCTACTGCTGAAGCATTCCCAGGAAGCTATCCCTGAGGCTCTATATAATGACTAGCATTTAACTAGAGACCACAGATGGAGAACTTTAAGGAGACCTCAGACCTGTGGATGGTCAAGTGGGTCACCATCTCCTTGGTGGCAGCTCCTCACTTGGCTCATACAGCATCCTGTGAGCAACTGTCTCTGAAATTCCACAGTTTTCTAACAGCCCTATAAATACATCTGTCTTCATATTGACCCATGAACTTCTTAGGGACAGGTGCTAGATCCCCAACTTTACTGTTCCTTAGTGCCTATCACATTGTCCAGCACTTAGTAAGAATTTTGGTATAAAGAAAAGGAGAAATTTTAACAAGATCTTGGACTTGAATATTTCCTTTCTCCCAGTCTTACTCAAGACATTCAACCTCTCTGGATTGGTTTGTTTTTTCAAGTATAAAGTGTGCACCTTCTCTGAAGAGTAAATACCAGTAAAATTAGGACAGAGTGCACAAAACTTCAAGCAAGTTGCCTACACATAGTATGAGGCAGTACTTGCTGAATGGATCCCAGGGACTAACTTCCTGCCCCATCCCACTTGAAATACTCGGAAGGAAATGAGATTACCTTAGTTCAGAGATCAACAAGGTCTTTGATTTTTAAAAAGAGACAGAGAATCAACAAAAGGTACATCTACCATGTACCTAGTGTTCTGCTAGGAACATTCTGCACTGCAACTCTGTGGGTTGGCCAGTATCGTTCACTACTACATCTCCCTAGCTAGCAGTCATCTCCCTTCTCCTCAGTTGGAAATGGACTCTGTTGTTTTGGATACTGTGCAGCCCCAGCTGAGGACCAGTGACACCTCTGGTGGCAATAGACACCTCTCCATCATCTGCACAATCACTTCTAGTTTTCAGTCATTCAGGTTCTGGCTTCTTACTGAGTTTGGCCAATGGGAGACACCAGCAAGAGATTTAAGGTGGGAGGAGAAGGAAGGGCAGGGAGTATTTCTTCTTTGCTTTTTTCCTGCATTAATGCCAAGTCCTTCCCCACGCTCCAGGTCTCACAGAACCCTGGCAGCAGCTTCTCCTCTGCTTCCTTGCAGTCCGAGTGTGCTGTTGGTCCTGGAGTCCCCCTCACTTCCTCCCTGGTTATCCACCTTCTGCACGCATGCCCAGGTGCATCTGAAAGTACTCTGTGTGTTGAATTCGAGGTTCCCCCAAGAGCATCTGCATCTTGCTGGCCAAAGTGTGCCATGCTGTCCCCTGTCCTCCTGACCTACCCATTGGCGATAAGCACATTCTGAGCTGGCCTTAGTGATGCCTATGGTTCTGTCTTTGTCATTTCTTCCTGCAAGTGCTGCCATGGCTTCCAAGAGTGTTCTCTGGACACAGCATTTGCTTCTAAGGAGCTGGGAACCAGGGTGAAGGGACTGGACATCTAAGGACTTGAGAGTGAACCAGAAGCCTGAAGCCATGCGTGCTAAGTGCTAACTTGCCTGGTGCTGAAATACATTCTCCTGGAGTTCAGAGGAGGACTGGAGCTCAGGAGAGGGCTCAGGAACCAAGAAAGGTGCCACAAGCATAGAGACCTAGGTACTCCTGAGACCCAGGCAAGAGCATCCCAAGTTCAAGGCCAGCCTGAGAAACTTAGACCTTGTCTCCAAATAAAATGTGAAAAAGGCTAGGGATGTGATTCAGTGGTAGAGTTTGCCTGGTATGTGTGAGGACCAGGGTTCAAGTGCCTGTACTGAAAAAGAAAGAAGAAAGAAAGGAAAGGAAAAAGAAAAGACCTTGAGACCATAATGTTAAGTGAAATAAATTAGACCTGCAAAGTTAAATATCACGTTTTCTCTTATATGAGAAACTAAAACTATAAATAAAGAACAAAATAATAGTAGGAAAGAGGGAGAATAGATCTTTTGTAAAAGGAAGGAGGACAGAGAGATGGAAGGAGGAGGAGAGAGGGGAAGGGAAAGGAGAGCAAGAAGAAGCAAGATGTGCTGTGCACAAGCACCAAATCCTCACAAAATGTGACCATTATGGAATACGAATATGAACTAAGAAAAATTTAATAAAAAATAAAGATGATAAGTGAAAAAGGAAAACCAAAATGGAAAACAAACAAACAAAAAATGCAAACAAAAGCAGATAGGCGGCAAAACGCAGCAGAACGTGAGCCGTGATGCCTCTGCGTCTGCAGAGGGAGGCAGTGGCGTTGGATGGAAGTGATGAGCCACCCTGGAAGGAGCTGGAGGCGTCGCTAAGACATGTGAGTGGTCCTGGGGCACTCAGAGTCTGTGCCAGGAACACCGCCTTGGTCTTTGCACTGATGATCTTTCAAGGGCCAGGAGTTTTATTTTCAAAGAGGACACTGGCTGAGAAAGGACAAATAATATTGAGACCTTGATATTTTCTAAGTGCTGTATTGTGCAGTGTGTGTTGAGTAGCCTATTGAATAGTTTGAACAACTTTCCTTTAATTAACCTTGGATTTAGCAGAAGTCACAAAAGACAAGGTTCAGTGTGGTTTAAATCTATACGGCCTCTTTTTTTTTTTTCCTCATACAGCAAGAAATCTGTAGGCAGTGTCTTGCAGGCCTTGATTCTGTGGCTCAGATATGTCAGGGCAGGCGAAGATGTGCTTGCCTTGACCTTGCCTCATGGCCACAGAAGGCTGCTGTGAACCCTGTCATCACCGTTGTGGAGGCAGGGTGAAGGGGAAGAGAGAATGCTGGGTGTGTCTGTTCTTCTTTTTTTTCCTAGTAAAGGAAAATACTAATCTTCCTCACTGACAGAAGAGAAAATAGAAGACAGGACTGCAGCCTAGAGAAGGTTAGCCATTTTCCAAACACTGAGAGGCGATGTGAGTGTTCCCTAAGGCCTCCGCCCTCTCTTTTCCACCCTGGATCAGCAAATCCTGCTGGGGGCACCCTTGTCCCCCTGGACCCTCTGTGGTTTTGTGGACTGGAGTATCCCGGCAGGTTAGCGGTGAAGGAGATCCCCTCCTGGAGTGGCGGGGTGAAAAGCTCTGCGTTTGTGTGCTGAGACTAGACCTGGTCAGCCTGATGGGAATACATGGTGCTGCCATGATCCAGGGAACGGCCATGGTGTGCAACTTGATTGAAAAATGGGCAGTCTTCTCTTGAGGGTCCTCCTGACTCTCCTCGGTGATACCTGCTCCCTCCCCTCACTTCTATCCTGACCCAGTTTTCTCTTCCTTCCTTTTTCAGGGCGCCCGGATGCATGGGAAGAGCATTTCTGTGTGCTGTGCCAGCCCTGTGCCTGGGTTTCACCCTGCAGCAGGCAGGCACTGCCTAGCCCTGTCCCGTAAGGGACAACACGTGTCACTGAGACTCAGAGTTTCCTTGTTTTTTTTCTTCCCCTGGAAAATTGCCAGATAATTATTGTTACTTTTACAGAGATTTAATTTAAATGGAAGCAGAGACCTTGAAACAAGTTGCAAATTAGAACTAAGTGTGGAGAGTTAGAAACACGAAGGCCAAGCTTTTGGCTCTTTGAGTTTCTCTCTTTGGAGGAGGTGAAAGGTCAGGCAAAGTCAAGAGGTGTCAGGCTGGAGCCAAAGCCCCTCCTTCCACTGGGCTTTTGTGTCCATAATGTTCGGCTTGGACCTGGCTTCAGGGAGGCGCACTGGAGTCCAGGTAAACAATGGTCACGTAGCATGGGGTGGGTGCTACCCGCTGTGGAGCCAGGTGTATCTCCTTGGCCCCTAGGGTTCCAGTGAGCCCGGGGATGATTCTGACCTTTGGAGTGACATCTAGGTTTGGCTCAAAGCTCCTCTGGGCCTGCAGCATCCTCCTGGCACCCAGGTCCATCTGGCTGGGACTCACTCACACCTTGGATATTCGGATCATGCCCGAGTCCTCAGAGCCACGGGGCTTCTTTGGGCTCCTGTCACACTTCTATGATGAATTCCTCCACACTCCAGACACTAGCGTTCTGCTTTTCTTTCCCTTTAGGGATTTGTGACATCATTGAGTACAGGCATAGTGCCCCATTACAGCACCAGGCCCAGACAGCACCCTCTCATGCAGCCCTGAACCCCTCTGAACAGAGAGCTTGCTGGTGGAGGAGGACCAGCCAGGCCCCTTTCTGGGCCCGCAGGCCCTGGAAGCCACATGCGGTTGCTATGGATCTGAGCTCCCCTGTATTCCTGCTTGTGATTGTTCTCATTTAATATTTGCGTCTAGACGCAACTGTTCCTCCTGGAGGGCTTTAATAGCCCACTTGACATTTTCCATTTTTTGGATGACTGTCCCTATTAAATTGTTGTAATGAAACAAATGAGCATAACTTTTTTTTTTCCTTCTTCGAAATCTGTTTCCAAAGGACTGTGTACCAAGCTTGCAGCAGCAGTAGATATTCCCTGGGTAACTGAGCGGGTGTCTTGAAGCAAATAGCATCACTGTGGCCATCAGAGGCGGCCCCTAGCAGATCTACCCCGCTGTTTCCTGTTACAGATTAGGAACGGAGACCAGTGACCATTGCCCTCCTGCTGCTGGCAGAGTGGCTCTACAACTAGGAGCTCTTACATTTGCAAGTTTACTTGTTTTCCAGTTACCAGTACAATTGCCTTGTACTTGAGGCTGCCCTAAACCACTCAACTATGGGAAGAAGGTATCTAACTGCACAGTAGTGTGACTACAATAAGTCCCTGATTTATGAACGTTTGAGCTGCGAACTTTCACAGATACCAGCAGACCTTATGCTACAAACATACGTGGTTACAAACAAATCTTGAAAGTAGCTCATGAGTCTGCTGGAAATTGTCACCTTTGGGCTGCTGCATACTTACTATGCTGAAAAGTAAGTCTGGTGTTTTTTTAGCTTGGGATTTAGTTTTGTGGCATGGCACCTGCCTGGCAAGTGCAAGGTCATGAGTTTGATTCCCAGTACCAAAAAAAAGAAAAAGTACAAATTGTGTGTGTGTGTGTGTGTGTGTGTGTGTGTGTTTGGCTTTTTAATGTTTTGGGTATTTGCGGCAAATGTACGTAAGAATCACTTTGTTGGATGTACGAACTAATATGGTTAGTGATGTGTATTTCAACATAGAAGAGATAGTGAATGTTCTTACTCCGAAGAAATAACGGTTTTGCCAATTGCTCTAATTTGATCATCACACAATGTAAACATGTATCAAAGCATCACACTGTCCTCCATAAATGTATACAGTTGTGTATCAGTTAAAGCGAAATAAAACAAAAAATATTACCCATGTTTTCACTACTTGATACAATGGCACCTCTAATTTTAATTTAATTTTATTTTGCAGTATTGGAGCTTGAACACGGGGCCTTGTACACTGAGGTACACTGTGAGCTCTTTTTATTTCTTATTTTGAGACAGGATCTTGATCAGTCACTGAACTGTCCAGGCTTAAACTTGTGATCCTTCTGCCTCTGCCTGCCTGACTGCTGGGATTATAGGCAAATACCAACACACCCTGCTTTTAGTGTTTTTATAAGTCAGTTTTTTCTTTGTGGATATATTTAACATTTGTTTTAATAAACATGAAAACTTAAAAAGTATGAAGGATGAAATGAAGAATCATCCATGACTCAACCACCCCGAGTTAAGCAGCATTAATAATTTGGTATGTAGTCTCTCAAAATTCATTTCTCCTTAAATAAAAAATGGGATCACACTGTACACCTTGCCTGGCAATTTGCTTTTTGGCTCTTACTAATACATTATGAGCATCTCTCAGAACTGAGAGGGGCCCACAGCTTCATTCTACATGACTGGATATTCACCCACTGTGTCCACCTGTCATAATTTCTGCAGCTCTTTTCTTCTTGTGAGGCTCAGAGTGATGAGTTCTAAGTCCCCTACACATGGAGCCACTGTGAGATGTTTGTCTGTATTACTGTTCTTGGCCTAAAACAGGCACTCTTTATCCATTTTGGCTTTTCAGGATTGTAGTGGATTATTTCTCACTTTCATTTTTCTTCTCTCTGTTTCCCCTCCGAGGTCTTATTGTACGGATTTTCTTCTAGCTTTTTGAATTAGGTAGTTTATTTTTTAAATTATTTAAATTTTTTAATCTTCTTGTTTAATTAATCTCATTAGGTGAATAGATTATTGTCCAGCCAAGGTCCCAAGATTTGTTAGGGTCAGAAACTTGGGAGTTTTCAGATCACAAAATGGTATGAAACTCCAGGACAGAGCCCAAGCCATAGAGACTGAGTACATAAACACAGGAGAGAACGGATGTTAAACTCAGGATGCCCATCTCCATTGTTTCATTTATTTTCCTTTTAAAATTTACTTGTTTTTTCAGTATTTTAAATTATGTGGCTAAATGTTGCCTTTATGCTCAAATATTACATACTCAATTTATACTGTATCCTACTTTAAAGCTTAATCTGCTTATACTTTAATAAAGTTTTATAATGTCATTATGGATTCATTTCTATTCACTAGCTGTATCTTTCTTGTTACTATTAGATACTGATGCAGATTTGTGATACTGCCAATTATCTTTGCTATTAAAGGAAATTGTGAGAATAGTTTTAGTCATGAGATTTCTAAAGTATTGTAAAAACTTTTCAAGGCTTTACACTAAGATCACTTTAGTGATATTTATGGGTGAAAAATATTTGACTGTTAAATTCTGAAAAAATATTTTTCCAAGAGATTGGTACAAAATCTAGCAGCCATCAGTAATCCATGAATGTAATTGTTTCCCTGGAGTTTTGCTAATTTGGGGTGCTGTCCACCCCTGCTTTCATCTCTTGGCCCCTCATCCTGGGAGCTCACTATAGTGTCCAAAGCTCTTTGGAAACTTTTCCAAGGGCACAGTACCTTCCTGGAAACTTTTCCAAGTTTCTTGGATGGAAAGAAACTGAGAGTGGGAGATGAAGAATTAGGATGACACACTTAATTATTTACTTGGCTTATTCTTCTGTTTTTTTTTTTACAAAGCTAAGATTGAGTCCTTTTTAAACTCAAAGAAATACACAGAAGTAAATAAACCCCAAACGGCCCATTTATTACTGAATACATTTCACTGGTTGGAAAAGTCAAACCTGGTAGAGTGGAAGAAAATGGAAGTGAAAGCCTCATGTCCTGTTTCCTGTTTTTGTCCCTGGAGGTAACTGCTTCCAAATGTGTCTTTGATTCTTCCCAGAACAAGTTTATATACACTTACCAGCAACTTTATTGTAGTTCATAGGATCCATGGTGCTTAGTGCCAGCCCTTTCTTTGTCTTAACAGAAGTTAATGGTCATTCTGCACACAAACTTTGCAGCTACTCATCTGACTGGGGTGCACAGGAAGGTCTTGAGTTATAAGAGGTGTCCTTTTTAATTTTAATAGAAAGTTTGCAAAAACATCTTTGAGCAGGTGAAACAGAGTGTACCTATGTCCATGTACTTTGATGTACATATAAGTTGTGTCCACTGTTCTGTGTCTTGCAGGGAAGTTAAATTTTACTGGGTCACACAGCTAGTCACGAGAATAGCTAGAATTCGAAACAGATTTTCTGCTATGTAAGCACATGTTAGTAGCTACTTTGATATCTGTCTGGAGACAGGTCACCTGAGTCTACAGTAAAAGTGCCAGGGAAGCAGTGCTGATTTCAGTGCAGGAGGCACCTATGATAGGCTGATCTGCTAAGCCGTCTCTCTTCTGTGCAGGATGTATTAGCCAAATGACCTTCACTTCCAGGGTTTATGAAAATAGTCTATTAAAGACGATGAACTTGCAAGATTAGAGTAAGGAAGCTTGCCCAGAACAAGCTGGGAAGAGTTGATAAAAGGTCAGAGGAATGGATGATGTGTGAGGCAATGTTGCAGAAGCTGAGTTGGGGCATGTCATACTCATGTCACGTTTGGCTTGGCTTTTGGTTTGGAAGGTTGCCGGAGAGCCCTACTTTGGCTAACGGTCACTGGTAGTTCCCCATTGCAGGTTTCTCAGGAGCTCTGAACTGTAGATATTATTGTGCAAGTGGCAACATTAATATATGGTTAATGTCCATTGAAACTCTATTACTTTTTGATTAGAACTAAAGGTGACCAGAGAGGAGTAATAATATTCTAAGAACTTCAGCACGTGCTTGGGATGCCAGCCCTTCTTGAAAACGAACTCGCAGTATGCAAACGAGATACAAACGTAGTTACAAAGACTCAGCTTCCCCCTGATGCCCTCAAACCTGGATTTTATGGGCTCCAACCATGCCAGTGGCAGGAATTAGGCCATAGAGTCACCAAGGGGGCCTTTAACCCACTTCAGTAGCTTCAGGTTATGCTGTGGCTCTATTTGAGATTGTAAGAGGCAATTCTGATGGGGACCAGGGAAGTTTCCCCAGGACAATTCGGAAACAGGTTAAGCAGTTGATAGAAGGTCAGAAGAATGGGTGCATAGTCACACATGAGAAGAAGATGCTTTAATACTTGTAGCTCTATATCCTGGCAGATGGCCTGGTCTCCAGACGTGCTGTCCATGTCACTAGCAGGTGGGTCAGGGTGGTGACAGAGGGCTAGAATGATTACAGCCCATTGCATTCACTAGTGGATTGGATGTGGGAGAGAAGGAAAGAGATGGGTCAAGTGTATCTCTTAAGAGTTTTGGCCTGATTTGCTAGTTGAATGGACAGGGAGAGAAGCAGTCAAGGGGGGGGGTGAAAATAGTGAGGTGCTGAAGCAGATACCTGGGGGATTCGTATGTCGGTGGCACTTGAAACCACAGGGCTGGATGAGACCATTGAGGAATAGGGAAGAGAAGGTGGCTACGCGTGCAGGAGAGGTGGGGATTTACACATTGCCTTTCTCTTTTCTTTTGTTTTTAGAAAATGGAATCACTGGCCAAAAATTCCTGCTTAACTGGGGCTAACTTGTCACGCGGCAAAACCTCTTTTCCCATCCAAGAGAGTAAGGTGCCCCTGTTATCTCCACAGCCCAGACAGGGGCATTCAAAGAGTGGCGTGTGAGTCATGTGCTTATCACCAGCCTTCATCCATAAAAACCTCTATGCCTGTCTTTTCCTTTTATTTTTCCTTGCCTTGTTAACCTGTACTGGCAAAATATACAGGAAGGCCAAAATCAAAGAGCATAATATTTCTATTCTCCCAACAAAAATGTTTGTCCCACAGATCATTTTTGGAGGGGGATAAAGGAGAAAATGTCAGTTTGCTCCCAGTTCTAAACCAAAACACATATGGTCCGTTATCTCAGCCACACAAGAGGAGATGATGCCCATCAATCCCCCGGAAGTCCTGTGCTCCAGGAGTGTCTTGAGTTTGTTTTTCTAACAGCAGATTTGGAAGTGCCATGGTTTGGATGTGGAATATCTCCCGAAGGCCACGTGATAATGGTGTCACCAGCATGGAGCTTTGTGGGAGGGCCTCAGGTTTATTGGGATGTGCATTTGAAGGGAATTGTGGAACACTGGTTCCATTTCTATTTCCTTTTTGCTTCCTGTCCACAAGATAAGCAGTTTTCTTTGCCATACACTCCTCACCATTGCCATCTGGCACCCTGACCAGAAGCTCAAATCAGAGTCTTCCAGATCTTACAAACCTGGGACCCAAAATAAACCTTTTCTCTTCATAAGTTAATTATCTCATAAGTTAAATATCTTTATTACAGTCACAAAATACTGCCTAGCACAGTGAGGTCTTTTCGCTAAGTGTTTTGTGTATTCACTGAGTATTTCTGAACATTCAAAGGAAAGGACTATGAGTCCTAAACCTATAGTGTGCCCATTAGCTGTCAAATATTCCCAGGCAAATCTCAGAGCAGTTAAGCAGACTCAGGTGGAACAGAATGTTGTTCATGAACTAATTCTTGTTTCTTTTTTTTAAATTTATTTAAAGAGAAAAAAAACAGAAAAAAGGGTAGCAACAATACAGAATTCTTGTTCTTGAACTAATTCTTGAAGATATAGCTTTAGAGATCATGTAGGTGTTTCTGTGTGCAAAATTTCATCTCATCCTGGGTCCCCCAAGCATGTACAGATTCTCTGTCTCTAATGGTCCAAGTAGGTGTGGACTTTGCACCCTCTGTTGGAAACCTTAAGTGGAACAGAGACCCAAAGAGTTTTTTAAATAGTCTTTTTTTATTATTTTAAAAAAGCAAAACAGAAAAAAGGATAGAAATAATACAGAATAACAAAACAGTAAGAAATATATTAACAGTAGTTAATATGTTGCACATTGTTATCTTAGAAGTAGCTGTTCAAGTTACAAAATGTAGTCATAAAAATCTTGAAAACAACCAAAATGCCCATCAACCACAGAATGGATAAAGGAGATGTGATATTTTATACAATGTAATATTACTCAGCTATAAAAGGGATAATCTTGAGGTTTTTATAGCTAAATAGAGACAACTTGAGATTATACTCATAAGTGAAATAAACCAGAGTTCTTGAGAACCCTTAGGTATTATTTCTATCAAGTTTCATTTCCCAAGCTCCTAAATTCTCGAAGGCACCAGAGGGTGACACTTTGTTTTGACTGAAGTGTAAGTTCACAAAGCAAAGGCAAATAAAGATTCTTAGAGTTCCAGGAGGGTAAGCTAGGGTAATTGCTGAGGTGGGCTAGTCTCTCTCATCTGTTCATCTCTGAGTTTCCTTGTAATGATTTCTGAATGTTTTTGAACTCTTTCCAAAAATGTTTATTTAAACCCAGGTCACCAGAGAGTTATCTTCATTGCCTTAAATTGGCACTGTCAATAGGCAGCTACCACTCAAAATATGGGCTAGTCAGGACTGAGATGTTTTATAAGTGTAAAATTCATATCCAATTTCAAAGGGTTAGTACAATTAAAAAAGAGGAACATCTCATTAGCAGCTTTTTCTTTTTCTTTTCTTTTTCTTTTTTCTTTTTTTGTGCCAGGGATTGAACTCATGACCTCATGCTTGCCAGGCAGGCACTTTTGCCACTGAGCTAAATCCCTGGCCCACATGATAATGTTTAACTCATAAATTGAGTGCAGAAAGGAAAAATGATGATAATTAATAATAAAATAGCATAATTATAACAATATATTGTAGCATAAATGATGTGAATGCACTTTCTGTCTCTAATGAGGCAGACAAATATTCAATGTTTTTGGTCCCCTTTTGGCAGCAGATGATGGAGAACCGGGAAGGGATGCTGTGAATAATGGAGGAGTACTTTGTATGCATGTCTGGTTGATAAATGCAGGCATACTCGAAATTTCAAAGGAATATGTGCATGTGCCTCAATGTGTAGGAATATAACTTTGAGGTTGTTTTTTAGTAACTGATGGTTCTAAAGAATAAGCCGTTAGTAGGTGGCCTGGTTGAAGTTATGGCATTTGGAAAGGAAAAGATACTGTAAGCTGTGCTCACACTGTTGGACTAATAAGCCCAGTGAATCTACTGAAATGGGTAGGTGACTAGTTGCCTGAAGATCTACCCCAGGGCCTCTAGCAGTGGAAGGGCATCAGGAATGGAGATCTTTATCTTTAAACCATCTTAAGCCTCATAACCATGCCTGCTTCCTCAGCCCAGATTTTGTTGTTCATGGCCGTCTGGGTCTTTTGTGGAACAATTTCCCAGGGTTACTTGATTTCTTATCACCCAAGTCTTTTCCTCATGGCTCTGCTCTTCGCCTGGTTCCTGCCACGGCTTACTCACAGCCTATATGGTGAAACTCAGGAGCACTAGCTGAGTTCTTGCATTTTGTGACATAGCCTGCCCCCAAAGTGAGAGAGAGCTCATGGGGCCCTGGGAACCAGAGGAGAGGGGAAGAGGGGCACCATGGGGTCAGTGGAAGGACTGGGGTATTGGAACTCACACTTTGCCTTGGTCTTCATTTTTCTTGTGTGCGGGTAAAAGTCTAGCACAATTCCTCTGTCAGGTGAAATCAGATAAATAGATTTAATTTCTGTGTTTGGGTGCTGTCCTGTCTTTGTGGTCCTTTGGGCTGCATTCCTTGATCATTCAGTATAGTTTGGCAGTGTAGCATGTCAAAGTAAAGCAAGGAAAGGGTGACAGATAATTATGAACCATGTGATTCTAGTCTAAAGGAAACCAATCCTGTAGCTGGTGTTCAGTTCTGGGCATAGGGTAAGGGGTGCATGTGAATATTAACATTGCTATGAAATATGAGGCATTGTTTCTATCTCACAATTTCTTCTTGAGTACCTGTCAGGAGGGGATGCAGGGACCATGGAGCTGACCATCGTGGGACCAATGAGTTGTCACAAAGGCATGAAATTCATATTTGGAACCATTTACTATTTGCTTTCCTTTTGCCTGGAAGAAAAAGAAAAAGGAGACAGATCAGAGCCTCTTCAAAGTATGATTTGGCTTTTTCCAGTGGGTTCATCTATCTTTTCTGTATCTGGCTTTGCCCGTTAAACACTAATGATGCACATTGTAAGACATGATCTGTGAGTGCCATTTATTTCTGTATTCAAGGTTTTATTCTTAAAAGTATTTGCTATAATGGATATACTAGAATAATATCAGGGATTGAATAAAAGAGGCACTTCAGAGCAAACTAATATGCCTGTGGAAACTTCACTGGGGAAACAATTTTTACTTGTCTGCTAACACCCAAATTCAAGATATTTGCTAGGGAATGCAAGGTTCCCAAGAAAGAAGGAGCTGATGGGAAAGTAACTGACTGATAAGCAGTAGCTACTGTCCATTAGGGTACCAGGAATGTTATAATAATGATCCCATCCAATACATAGTCTGCTGGCTACTCCTGTGTCCACTGTACAGATGCAGAGCTTGGTTCCTAAGCCACTGACCTCATCTTGGCCTGAGAAAATTGAACCATAAGAAACCCCAATGTTAGTAGTTGGTTTTCTTTCATTTTTATGGTGGCTAGTGTCAATCCTCTTGCTCCAGTCATATCTCCATGACAACCAGTCAGTCAATAATGACTTCTTCTCAGTCTAGGAGTTCCTTCTCTTGTGCAAGTGCCAGGAAGGCAGCTTGTACTTGACAGCCCTGACCAGTGGGCAAGAGTGGGACCCAGTTCACAAAGCCTGTTCTCTGGTGGATAAAAGAGATGGACGTATCTTGACAGGTAAACGCACAGTGCTGTCTGTAGCCTTCCCTGGTGTGCTACACTCATCAAACACTTTGAGACATTTCACACTGCCACGTGGAGTTTGTGTCACCTACGACATTACTGTGGGAATGCTCTATTTATTGTTGCTCTATTTATTATTCTGCTTCTTATACATTTCTTGAAGTGCTTATTGTCAGTGGGAACACAGTGGTGATTTCTCCTACTCTTTTTAAGTTTTCATTTGTTTGTTCTTTCTTTTTATAGGTTCACAGAAAAATTTAGCAGAAGGTATAGAGGTATCCCACATATTCTCTGCTCTCGTATGTGGGTACCCAGCCCATTATCAGCAGCTCCCGTCAAAGAGGTAGATTTTTTTACAATTGATGAACTCATATTGATGGATCATTATCACCCAAAGTCATTAGGGTTCATTCTTGGTGCTATACATTTTATAATTTTGGGCAGATATATAATGCCCTGTGTCCACAATTATTATACATGTCCTGGGATGCTTAGATCTGTATGAATACAACTGTGATTCATTATTTAAAATGATTCTGAGCACTATTTGTATGTAAATTATGGCTGGTGAATGTGGATTCTTTGTTCTCAAAGAGCTCACAGTCAGAATTAGGAGAAAAATATATAAGTAGATATTTACAAAACATGATGGCAAATGTAGGAATAGAAAGAGAAATTCAGAATTTAAAACAGAGGTTAAGCTTCATTGAGAAAGTCAGGGCAGATTTCCTGGAGGAACAGATGCACAAACTGAATCTCGATGGATAGGTAGGATTAGTCAGATAAAACAGGAACAGGAGAGACAGCATGGTGTATTTGAGAAATGCAAGCTGTGCAGTGTTGGCAGAGTATAAATTGAGAAGCAGGGAGTATCAGAGGATGCAATCCTCTGTGTGAATGGAACAGCACTATGAAAAGATCGGACTTTGGTTGTGGGGAGCCTTTGATGGGTTTAAGCTGTGGGCTTAAATGCTCATGTGTGCATGTAGATGGAAAACCCAATGGATGAAAATAGACAATTTATTCATGTTTCCCAATTTTTATCTTAGACATTTTAGAAGATTTCAAGGAGTGAGTGTCCGCCTCTTGATTGCATCCTTTGTTTTGTCCAGAAAGGTCCACATGTGTGCATGCTTGGCTGAGCACTGGCTGGCTGCGGTCTAACCACTCTGCCTTTGGAACTGGTTCTGTCATTGTTGGCTTTCTTACTCTTGATCACATCTTTTTTTCATGCAAGGATCCTCTAAAGTCCCAAGGGTCAGAGGTCATATTTGAGCTAGGGGCTAGGATATGAAATCTTTCCATTCAGAGTATAAATATGACCATCAAAAATACAAAGTGGGTAGGTGAACTCAAACACCTTAAAGACATGCTAAAAGATACAAACAGAAATCTAAATGATGGAAACCTCAGAGAACAGCTCTGCCTTCACTTATCCAAGACCCAGTGAAGGTAAAAGAAAATGCAGCATGAAAGAGGGGTGGGTTGGGGGCAGAGACAAGCTAGAGATTAACTACCACTGGTGATATAGGGGAACGAAACTCCTGACCTACGATGTGTCTTGTAGGAGTTCTTGTTCTCTAAAATCGAAAAATAAGTTTTAGGAACAATGGAGGTTAAGAGCAGAATATGTTTATTGAGAGAAAGAAAGCTTCTGTCTGAGAGAGACAGACAGACAGACAGACAGAGAGAAAGGCTTTCCAGTGGGTTGCCAAAGACTGTCTTTTTAAGGACCTTTATAGAGCAAAACCACAAGGTGAGATGGATCCAAAGTGGGAAAAACATAGGAACTCTCCAGGTGGACATAAGGTGGGACAGAACTGTGGTCAACCAATAAGATTAATTGCTCAGGTAAAATTGATTAAATCGGGACAAATGGGGAAGCAAGTCACATAGAGTTAAAGAGCAGTGACTCTTCCTGTAGGGGGTTGGGACAGTGACTCCAGGCTTCCTCAGGGTGATAGAGACCTATTTATAATATCAATTCCTGATGTTTATCCTTAGGAACTATGTAGGTGCATTTGTTTCATCTTTTGTCTTGAGGTCTGACCCACAGCAGGAGGTGTCTATCTTCCTGGAGGTTGCAAGGCATCTGGCCTTCTGGCTCCTGTGAGGACCCAGCCCTGTCTGACTGCCTAATATTTCTATCTAACTCAGCTGTGTGTAACACTGGTACATCATTTACCTGCATTATCTCCTGTAAGCCTTTGCAGTGCTTCCATGAAGACAGGATTTTGATTCCCATTTTCAGAAAAGGCAAAGAAAGATCCATTAACTTGCCTGAAGTCAAAGAGGTACAAGGTACTGGGCCAGGTCGTCGGTGTGTACACAGTCTGATACCAGCGCCTGTGTGCTTAATAAACCAAAACAGCTGTTAGGATAAACAAAAGAATGAACAGGTGTAATTAATTACCACAATGGCTCATTGTCTCTTTGGTATCAATCCTTGCACTGGCAAAGCCTAGAGAAAGAACCTACTTTTGGTGAATTTTCCTCACGGATCCACCCCTCAGGAGAAAGCACAATGTTCATCTAGAACAGTGGTTCTCAAATGTTTTGGTCTCAGGACCCCCTACCTGTGAAAAGTTTTGAGAGCTACTAAACAGCTTCTGTGTATATGAACTCTCTTTGTCATTACTTTTCAAGTTAGAAAATCAAATAGAAAATTTTAAAGCATGAAGTTACACACCACGCATGAAAACGATGCCATCATTTGTTTCCTGCTGCATTCATGAGATTATGAGAGTGGAAAGGGCAGCCAACACCTGAGGACTTTTATAAAACTAGTTTTGACCTCAAGGATCCCCTTGGAAAGGTCACAAGTACTTGACAGTAGTCCTCAGACCAGTTTGAGGATCACCAACCTAGATGTCTTTATTTCATTACAATAACCCTAGAAGCCACAGCCATACATGTCATCAGCCTGAATGCAGCGACCAAGGGCCCCAAGTCAGCTCCTTTTTCCTCTGCTGTTTTAATCTGTGACTACGGACAACCCTCTGCCCATCATGCAGGGCACTGCCGGACACCACCTCACAGGCCCAGCCCCTCGAGAGGGAGCAGGCTCGAGCAGCCCTGCTGAAGTAGTCACTATCAGGCAACCAGCTTCCAGCCGCCGTGCTGGGAAACTGACAGCAGAGCCTCAAATCAGAAGCACAGCGAAATCCCTGCATGGAGAAACTGATCCCACGGCTACTGCCTGGGAGGGTCAGAAGCCACCAAAGCAAGCAAGCAGGGCAAAGGGAAGAGAATGTGGGGAGCTGCCAGCGGGGGCCACTCTGGTCCAGGCTGTGGAGCACTCATCCAGTGATTCTACTCATTTTTAAAAGGCTTGGTTGTGCCCTTAGGTGTCTCAGCAAGACTAGACGGTGGCCAAAGGCAGCACCCAGCCTCCTTTAAAGCAGATTGTGTGGCTCATCACTATCTGAGGCTCCGATAAACTCTAAAAGGCAGCCAGAAAAATGGTGGGTGACAATGCTGCATGCATTCACTCGATATGAAATGGTCCTTTTTAAAGTCTGGTTTTATACCATACCCTTCTTTTATGCTACCTGTAAGCAATTTGATTTTATCCACATCCTTTCCGTCCTTCAGCTAGCATATTTATATTCTGCAATGAAAAGGAAGATTTCATATCCGAGCCTCTAACCTGAAGCTCTTCCTTGTGAGACACAGGTGACCTCATCTTGCTTCTCCTCAGGAAGAAATGAATTCTTTTTTGAAATCATATCTACTGGCTCTCTTTGGGTACCATTCATCACCAGCCAGGCATCAATACAGTGATAGACACATCCCGACCATCTCCACAGTTACTTCTGCCCTTCAATCATCCGTGTGCTGAGCGCTGAGAAACATGAGCACACATGTTATTTCTAGGTTTCATAACTCCACTAGGACAGTGCCATTTCTCCTGAACTACCAATAGAGAAACTGAGGCACCAAAGAAGACTGTGCCTTATGTAGATGGCAAGTGACTAAGCCACCATTTGAACTCAGAAGGTCTAACAATTCTGACCTTGGGTCAACCCAATTTTTGCGATGCCTCTCATCCATCTTTTCCTCAAGGATCAGCATTTCCTGGTGCACACCCGTGTGCTTCCCGCATGCCCACTGCCATGTTAGCCAGTGGTCAGGGACACAGTGCACTCTGCCATGATGATTCTGCAGCTGAGAGGCAGACTGAGAGCTTGTGAAACACTGGGCTCGCAGCTGATGATTCCCTACTGAACTGGAAGTAAAACCATTGTGTTCTCTTCTTTCCCAGAGATGACGTCCTCCCTGGACTCCTTTGGTGCTGTGCTCACTACCTCCAGCCTGCCCATGGGCCAGCGATTCTAATCACCTGTTTAAAAACAATTCAGTTGAATCTCTTTCTTGTTCCATTTGTGCATTTTCTGTCCCTGTCCTTGAAGGAATTAACTCTCCCCTAGGCTTAAAAAAAGGGAGCATGAAGTTGAAAATAGCCAGTTTAATACAGAGGGGGAAATTTGTAAGGCACTAACCAAGTGCTTTATATTATTCCCAAATACCAACATTTCAAACACTCCTGCCATCACCCACTTCTGAGTCCTGAGAAGGTAACACAGACAAATGCTGTCACTGTCTAACTGGAAGATTGCCCGATGCTGGCCCCAGGTGTGAGCAGTCATATGCACATGTTCGCCTGTGTGGAGCCGCTGAGAAGTGCTCTGTAGCCGCATGTGGAGGAATCCACGAGGAGCCGCCACTACATGAAACCTACCCTGGGCAGACTTAGCATCCTGAAGTTCTCAAAAACTGTAGAGAACCAAAGATATTTAAACTGCAAATTAGCTGCCAGCACTGACATCTGAAAGACAGGCTAGCGATAAAGTAGCTGAGCTCCAAGATGTGAACCTTTTCACAATCAGTAGAGTTCAGCTTCACCGCACGCTGCATCTTCCCAGCCCATCTCACTCCTACATTCAGCTACCTGTATTCTAAAATACACAGGGTCTGTTATTGGCACCCAGAATGAGAAACAGGCTCACCACCACCATCTTTCCTAGGAACCGCCCTAAGAACTGGTAGATCAGTGCCTGGAATATGGGTCCCTCCCCTCCCAGTTTCCTGTGAGCAGGGTTAAGATTCCCAGCAAATAAAGTACAGTCACCAGCCCCAAGCCTTGTTACTCCAACCCGCCCGTGCATTAATTACAAAAGAGAAAGACAGAACACTGAGACATGGTTTCAAGTGGGTGGGCTTGGAATTGGGACTGAAATATGCTACATGGAAAAGATATAAAGGAGAAAAAGCAAAGGTTGGAGTCACAGGAATCCAGGTGGGAAATTCTGCAGAGAGTAGCTCCCCTGGCGGTCCAAGGGGGTGTATTAGCCTGCAAGGGGTCCAGGGAGTCCCTAACAGAAATCTGCTTAACTAGGCTCAATCCAAATTTGTTCAGTCACAGAACAGTCTTATCTCTGTAACTTTACTTAGAATTGTGTGGAACTAATGTTCCTCTGAGAAATTTTAGGAGCAATCTGAGTCTAAGATAAAAGGAAATGTAGGTTGTTCTGTCGAGGAATTTTGTCACAAAGCAACCATTTAAAAACTAGGGTAGGGAAGGAAGACAGGGGAAAGGAGAGGGAGAAAGAAAAGGAGAGGGAGACAGAGAGAGGGAGAGAGGGAAGGAGAGCACACAGGCAGGCAGCTTAGCTACTCACCGCAGCCCCACCTGGCGAGTCTCATCTCTGGAGAGTTCAGCCTTCTATCAGCCCATGCTAATCCTGTTTGTGCTGACATCTGTGTGCTCCTGTGTGCATCAGCTTTGTGCAACAAGGTCCCCAGAAACCAAGGGCTTCCCTCAATGATGATAAGCAAGGTGGCATCTGAATTCCTCAAAAGGACATCACTGTCCTTCAGTACCATCACCAGGCTGAAAACGTTGCCAGTCGGGCTTTCAAAAGATGCATTAAAAATTAGAATTACAGTGTAATGCCTTAGGGCACTTCCCCTTGTAGCTAACTAGTTTAGGAGCAGATGAAAGCCGCAGTACAGGAAGAGGGATCTTGCTTCCCACTCCATAGAGACCCTGCAGCTACCTGTTACAGTTTGGGGGTTCATGTCAGTGACTACTGAGGGCACTAGATGCCACCCAACTGAGGATCCCTGCCTGTGTCACTTGGAGAGGAAACTCTCTGCCTGAGAAAGACAGCCAAGGAACCAACTCAGCAGGTCCACTTTGGGTCCGCAAGGATGAGGACCATGGCCGGACCCCACACCAAGGTGGGTGAGTGTCCACAAGGGGCCAGCACTCTGCCAAGCACTCCACTCAAGACTGACTCACGTGCTCCTGCCAGCCAGGAAGGGCTAGAGTCATAGTGGACAGAGGGAAGGATGAGAGTGTAAGGCCCTGAATGCCATGCCAGATGACCGACATGGACCTTCCACCTCCGCAGCTGTAAGAACTAAAATGCTGTGGTTCAAAAGCCATGCCGGTTTTTGGGGTCCTGGGACAGTAGCCCTAACAGACTGTTTCTCACTATCACATCCTCCTTCTGTCCTTGGTTTCTGACTCTAGGCATAAACTCTTCAAGCTGCATTTCTTCTCGGTCAGAGGCTCCTGCCATACAGTCAGCAGAGGCAGATGGGAAAACAGGAGTCGGGGAGCAGAGAGTCCTCTAGCCCTGTGCTTGGCTTGTCGGACCACTGTTACACCACAAATGGCCCTGTTCCTACAGCAGGAATTCATTCCAGCCCCAGTTCCTGTTGGCACTTACAAGCCAGCTTTCTTGTGACCCATCAGGGTGCTCACAGCAGGCAGGCCAGGCGCTCTCTTTGGAAGCCTAGGATGTCCTGAGACTCCCTGGGCTTCTGAGCCATCTCTGCCTGGGCAGCACCCAACCCCCTAAGCTCCTTCTGTGCACCAGTCAGGCAACATTGGCTCTGCAGGGGGCCTTCTACTATCTGGGGATCAACCCAGCCTCTCCCTTGTCCCCACAGTCTATGGCAGACACTCCTTCCTGTCTTATCTAGTGTTCCCTATTTGCCTCTTTTTAACTCGGTAAATCCTGTGTGTCCAGCTCCTCTGTTGCATTTGTGAAAGTCCTAGTGTTGGCCCGTGTTCCTGACCGCAACCTGCCTTGTAAAGGACTGGAGTCCTGCTATCCTCTAAACAAAGCTGACCTGCAGTACACTCAAAGCTACAGACTCTGGTCAGGAAATCCTGCTGTGTCTGCTCATGCCCAGCTTGCTGTTTCCCATGAATACTGGAGATTTTATTCTGTCCATCAGTGACGCTATCACTGGCCCTGGAAGTTCCACTGCCCAACCTGATCGCAGCCCCATTATGCTGCCAGCCTCGGGCTTCACCTAGAGCATCTCCAGTTTCTAACACTCTTGGTGGCTCAAGAGCTTCAGTTCAGCTGACTGTAACTCACCATCAGAAGAAGGTGAGATGTCCCGAGCAGTGGGCAGGGACATGGACTGGCCAGAAACACTTAGTCAGACGTGGTGGAGAGACAAGACAAGGAGCACTGCTGTCTTTCCTCAAGCTTTAGCACACGCATCATCACGTGATATGGTAGTGCCACCCCACTCTACCAAACGCTCATTCGGCTGTGTTTCTCGTGGCTCAATTTTTATACCCACCCAGCCCTCACCAAAGCACCGCCCCGAGGCTGAGTGGAACTGAGCAGCTGAGATCTCCCCACCTAGGAGGGACCCCAGTGCGTAGGATTCCAGCTCTCCCTCCTCCTCCTGGACCCCTTCTGCCCAGCCCCAAAGCTTCCTAGGCTGAAAACTCCTTTTCTACCTTTTAGCCTTGGCTGAGTCACTTCACTTTTTTGAACTTCTTGTTGTTCTTCCACAAAATTGAGACAAAGACTGCCTGGAAAGTTGGTTGTTTCAAATATATTTGAAAAGAACTTACAAACGGTGGATCACAATGCCCACAGAAGCCAGTATTTACACAATTATCATTTGTTTTCATTGCAAGTATATGCCAGATCCCTTTTCTTTATTTCTTTTTACATCTGCTGACACAGAAAGTCATGCTTAAAAAAAGAAAAAAGCCCTAGTTTGGGTTTTCGCAAGCATAGTTTGAAATAAGTGTATGAGTGGGAAGAATTTTTTGAGAAGTGACCCCCCCCCATTCCTCAGCAGGGGAATCTGGAAGCAGACAACTCGGGAATATCGGGAAAGATAGCCAGTAACAGATATTATCAATCAGGGTACCATGTGGGCGACTGCAGCTTGGCCCTGCAGAGGAACACTGAGGATCAGTGTACACTCAGCATATATCATGTACCACAGGAAGCAGGACCTGTCTCTAAGCCAACTTCTCTCACTCCATGGTTGATAGGTGCCACACCTGAGAAGAAAGTACTCTAACATTTATAGTGGGCGGGGTGGGCCTCTGGTCATCCAATAGAGACCTCAGGCAGGGAAGCTGGCAGTTTGAAATCAACCTGTGACTGCACTGTAATTATAAGGTCCCTGAGGATAAGAGCATCAATCTTTGGGTTCATCATTGGAAAGTGTTTGGTCAAAGTGGATGTAATGGGATTTTGGAGCACAGGGAATTATTTCACTTCTTGTGAGCCAAATCCACATTTTCTATGTATGTTTCTGCTTTCAATTTTACTCTGTAACACTCTCCTTTATCCACTTCATGAACTGAGTTCCCTTGACTTTTTATTTGTACCGAGGATCAAACTCAAGGCCATGCGTTTACCAGGCAGGCTAATTGCCAGGCCCTCCTTGACTTTTACTAGAAAACCAAGCTCTTCCTCTCCTGCATCACCATCTTTAACCACGGAACATTCTTTAGAAACTTGCTCTCCTGGTTCCCTAGTTATCACATACTCACATGCAAATACACACATGCACATGCGCATGCACACACACATACACACACACACCATACCCTGCCAATACACTATTTATGCTGTCAGGATAGGACAAGCATGTGCCATAGCCATAAACCACTAAACCCCAGTGGTTTAACCCTCAGGAAGTCCATTTCCTCATCAGTCCTGTGAGCGTATGGGAAGCTCTCTGGGATTTTGTGATCCAGGGTGCTTTGACATCATGTTACGAATCCACATACTCACAGGAATCTTCCAAGTTCACTGCAGCGAGGGAAGACAGAGACAAAGAGAACCAACTGAGAGCTTGTTGCTGCCTCAGCCCTGAGTGACACCCACCCTGTGAACACTCGTGTTTTTGCCGATCAGTGGACACAGTCTGTTTGCAAGGAGTAAGGAGGTGGATCCCCAACTCCCGCCCACCTGCCAGGAGACCAAACATTTGTGCAAAACAGCAATGTGGACCCAGAAAGGCACTAGCACAGAGAGCTCACTGGTACCACAGTAGAACCCACAGTAGAACAATAACACTGAGTGTGGTCCCATGAGGCCCAGGGAGGCCTAGCCTAGAACCAAGAACGTGGAGCCAAATTTGCTCCAGGACTAAGTAAGTGTACTTTGTTGGAAAGCTTGGTTTTCACTGAATTGGGATGTAGTCTGTATCATTCATATGATTTATCTGATATGGCACTGGTTCACTCGAGTGCTAAGAAGTCAGGGTGAATGCCCTGAGATGTCAGGAGCTGACCAGGAGTTCCCAGACAAATGCTTGACAATCATAGGCACTGACTCCAACTGGTAAACTTCTTATATGTCATAAGCAAGTGAGGGGGGGACCATGCCTGAGAGATGCCCAGGATTCCACTCAGCAGCCAGAAAAGAGACATGCATGCCAGGAATATAGCAGTGAAACCCCCTGAAAATCATGATCATGGTGGGACTTTGTCTTCTAAGTTGTCATTAGGGCCCAGAGGGCAGCTGATGATGGAATCTCAGCACTGGAGTAAACTTCTACAGCTACATATTAAGAATGAACACAGAAAAAGAAAAAGACCCAATTCTTCAAAGATCAATATCATGGCCCTTTGTTAGAAATAAATGAGAAAAAGATGAATGAAGTGGTACCACTGCTTTAATTTCTGATGACCTAGTCCCAAACCTTTGCATGCCTCAGAAACATTTACCTTTATAAACATAGAGGCTTGGGGTGTCTCTTTTTTTAACCCTCAGCATGAAAATGTCCTCTCTGCTGGCATAAGCATAGCCTTCACTTCCGAGCTGCTTCAGATATGGCCCACTATGGAAACCTGAGCCATGCAGCCTGTTGCAGCCCACTCCAAGATTAGGAAACCACATGCATCAAATGGGTAAGTAGGTCCAGGAGCCCGAGGGATGGAGACAACAGTCTCACCCCAAACAGGAGAATGGAGACGGTGGCACAGTTCCTGACAAGGACTCTGTCAGACTTGAGCTGATCAGGCAGCGGCAGCATTTCTTGTCTTTCATTCCCTTGGAAAGAGGGCACCATCTCAGCTAGGAAAGACATCCATAAACCCAGCCCTATTCATCTATCTGCAGGCTCACCACTGCCTCGCTGCCCAGGGGAGAGCCTGTCAGTCAAATATTAGGACATGGCTCATCTGATCCTCTGAAAAGGCAATTTTGAGCTGCCCCTGGTTGAGATGTCTCTGGATGCCAGCAGAGTAGCTTTGGGGCTGATACAGAGCCATTCTTTTTAAAACCGAGTTGCCTTCATGGAAGGCACTTAGAGACATCGATTTATATCAAGTAATAAAAATTTAATTAACACTCTAACGTATAAACCCTGCACATTGTGTGAAATAGAACATAAACCCAAGCAATCGTTCTTTCGGGATGAGAGAATTACCTGCTTGGTTAAAACAATGAACTGACCCATCTAATGGCTTTATTTAGCCGGAGTGCATGTCTCCTGGGGTTTGGAAGGAAAGGGTTTTCTCGGTGTAGAATTTAATGATTTGTTCTCCCATTCATCTCCTATGTGGCCGCAGTGACTGGGTCTGCTGGATGCTTAGAGCAGTCCTGCATGTCCTGACTTTCCTGAGAGCACAGCAAGACTCCCCCAGCAGGCTGGGCTGCCAGGAGGTGACATCTGCATGGTGAGCTGGTGAGCTGAGGAGGTACAAGATGACGGCTGCTGCACTGCTAAGTGGGGACAGGGCAAGATTTGAACCTTCGTCCTGCTGTGGGTCACGTCAGTGCTTCCTCCACCACACTGTGCTGGCTGTGACTCTTAAGTGCAGTGGGCATTTTGTGGTGTCCTTCCCTTTATTCTGACACTGTTGCCTTGTCTTTTGGCACTCATACACCCAAAGCACTATCTAAAGGAGTGGGGGACGCAATCACCACACCAGGAACTGTGTTAGGAGGTGGCTCATTTCAAACCTGCAGCAGAGTCTGAAGGAGAACAGATCAGTATATACACCTTACCCCTGGAGGCACAGCAACAACCTAGTGCCATTCCTGAGTTATATGAAACTCCTGTCATTTTCTAGCAGTTCAGGGAGCTTTAAATTTTGCTTTTACTGATATATATTTCAACCCCAGAACAGAAAATCATTTGAGCAGTCTATTCTTTAAACATGAGATTAACATTCAATTCATAGTCCAGACATGGCCATGAAAACCCTTCAGTCAATCTGCTGGTGGCCCCTGGGTGAATTCACAATGGTTGGAGATCTGCTTCCCCCTTTCTCAGCCCTCCAGTCTACCACTGTGCTAACCCTGAAAGCCCTACCATTGTCGAATTGCATAAATGGGTCTACTCCCACTGATACATGAAAAAATTAGAAAATGAACTTCTCTTTAGCTATTTTCCCCATGCAAAATGTATTTTGTGTATCAACCTTTCTAGAATGAATACAAGCATGAGTTTATTCTGCCAACAAAAACTAAGCCCAAGTATCTTTTTAATTTTCAGTCATTGAGCAAACAAGCAGCTGTTTATAATTTTTTTCCTATGCTACACAGAGTCATCCTTCAGTATCCACAAGAGGTTGGTTCCAGGAGCCATGTGGATACCAAAATCCAAGGATGTTCAAGTCCCTTATATAAAATGACACAGATTTACATGTACCCTGTGTGTAAACTCTAGTGTACATCGCATTATATCTAGATTACTATATAATCTTTTTGAGGCAGGGTTTCACTATGCAGTTCATAGTGGCTTTGAACTCAGTTTGTAGCCCAGGCTGGCCTCAAACTCCCAGCTACCCTCCTGCCTCAGCCTCTTGAGAACTGAGATTATAGGCATGAGCCATCACAGCCAGCCTACATTACTTATAATATCTAATGTACTATAAATGCTGTGTGAATAATTATTTTCTATATTGTTTAGGGAATAATAAGGGAAAAGTCCATACATGCTCGTTACGGACACAGTTTTTATTCTCAGTGTAATCTGTACTGAATGATGGCTGAATGTTTGGGGGGAAACCTCCTAGATGTGGAAGGGAACTGTAACTAGAAAAGCACCTGGAGTCTATGACACACCTCAAATGTAATTCTTGTGCAACCTGTCTAAAATGTCCGAGTTCTTAGCAAACTTTCCTTTGGGTTAAGCGTTATCTTTTCCTCTCCCTCCTAAAAGAAAATACTCTTTGGAGGAAGCAGGTCAACTCTTTAATGCCTGAGTGTAGTTTGGAGCACATGTACTTGGTGCTGCTCTAAGCGCTGGAGATTTGCACCCAGTAAGAACAGATCCTGCGAGTGAGAGACTGTGGGGAGGAGACAGCATCGGCACTGCTTGGTGCACACCTGGTAGGCAGGCAGCGATTGATTTGTGTAAAAGTGCACAGAGCCTGCAGCCCTTCTGCTGGGGAAAGGGGAGCCACTAAATATAAGAGGAAAGTAGTGAGGATATTTTTAGGAGTTCAAGAGCCCGATGATGTGAGAAAATGCCCTTCAGAGCGGGGAAACAACAGAGTCACAATCAGATGTGCAAATCAGCAGAGCAAATTGCAAAGCTACCATTTGCCTTCAGTGGGCTGTGTTTTGCCAGGTTGATTCTCCTCTGCCTGAATGAGAGGTAGTGACACCAAGGTGGGAGCTAGGTATAAGACAAATTGCTAAGAGAGTGAGAAGAACCCAGCACAAGAGGTGAGAGACAAAAACAAACTCGGTGACTTCACCTGCAACTGTCACTGCACACTCACATGTGCACACTGCTCACAGCACAAGCAGGTGTGTGAACGATCACAGAAGTGAAATAAAGGCAGGGCCAAAAGGGCATTTAATGCAGCCGCTGTTGCATTCCTGTTTCCTGACTGCCATGCCGGAGACACGAGGCCCACGAGCATTGGCAGCCAAGCCAGAAGCTGATCTATGCTTGTGTACTAACAGCACGGCCCCTGCTCACTGTGGACTTAGCCTACAGTGTCCTTTCTGAAAGCCTGGCTATGCCTCTGCTCCAGGCTGGGACCACAGAGGATGACCTAGAACCTGCTGGTGGGGAAGACTGAATGGACAGAACCTGCCTGGAGACAGGCTCCCAGAAGCAGGACCTGGGCTTGGTCACAAAACAGATACTTTGCTTTCCCTCCTCCTGGGTGTTTGCAGCTGCCTTGCAGAGTTGAACAGGACCAGTTACGGCCCAGGCAAGCTGTACAGTTGACTGGGTTGGACAATGGGCACTCATGTGTGCAAAAAAATATATCACAGTTCCATGTAAGCTGTGCACAGGACACAGATACACACCCCACACCCTAACAACCTCACCTAAACATGTGATTGCTGAGGAAATCAGAGTCTTGATCAGCACCCTCAGTGCCTGACTCTCAGAGCCTCTCCCCAGTGCCTCCTCTCCAGCTCTCCCAAGGGATCAGTTTAGACCTTTGCACAATAGTCAGAAGACCCTAGAAGGACTGGCTCAAAAGCACACCGGGGAAGGCAGGGAGAAAGGCATGTGCTTGGCAGGCACCTGCAGGTGAGGTTGAGGCACCTCCCTGGGCTCTCGGAACCAGCCTTTGCTGTCATTAGTTTGCCCAGACCCTAGCTACATGTGCCAAACATGGAAATTGAAGCTTGCACAACCATAGGGGACACACAAGTGGAGAGCGGAAAAGAGAAAAGCAAGACAGGCTAGAAGAGAAAGAATTAAAGAGAGCGCTTTTTGCCTAAGGCAGGCCCTTGATGTCAGTCTAATAGCAAACTGACCATGGATAGCCAGAAGAACCACTGGACTCTATTCCGTGTGTAACATCTACACACCAATCACTCAAGACTTGTGCGAAATCATCAGAAACCAGACATGAGCTTGCCCTCCTATTTTCCGGCGACATGCAAGGGCAGTCCTTCCCCTGCTCCCAGGCAAAGACTGAGGCTGTTGGTGAAGACTCTGATTTCACCTCAGTAATCAAATGTTTAGGACAACAAGGTCTCAAGTACACTGAGAAAGCAGAGCCCCGATGTCAGCTCTTCCCTGCACAGGCACTGCAGGGCCACCCCCGCTGTTCTTCATGCCCATATGCAGAGCTGCCCCACTTCAAGATGACACTGGGGCAGGGGAAGACAGGTAAGGAGAATGGGAAAACTCTTTCTTGTTCCTGTTGGTATCTGATGGCTTTGTCGCCAGTGTGGAGAGCTGAGTCCTGTTCCACTGAAGCCAGCATAACTTCTGCCCTGGAAACAGGTCCTACACCTCACCAGAGCACTGCCCTCCACCTGGCCCAGTGCTCCCCAGTTTTGGGACACCTGGGGACCCTGCATGTAGGTTCTCTCTGGTGTAAGCCATTACCTCTATATGGTCATCTTGGGCAGGATACAAAATGGCTCTTGTCCAGCCGTCTCCAGAGGGTTCAGCTTCCAGTCAGTGAGAAACAAATCCACATCCCAAGTGCTGAATCATCTGCACGGCGGCTGGCCCAGCTGCAGTCTCCCTCTTCAGGTCCCATTACCCAGTGACCCAGCTCTGCAGCAGTCAAGGAGGAAGTCCCAGTGCTCCCTGCTTCCAGGGATACTACCAACCTCAGCCTGTCCTACCAAGCCCTTCTCTTGGCTTAGAATATAACTCCTGCCAATAGAGCATAAGGAGGTGGTACCCTTTCCTGAGAAACCCCTCTTACCCCGTATTTCACTGTCTCTACTCTCTAATCAGTTTTATATCTTTAAATACTAGATTCAAGAATCATGTGGGCAATTCTTTACCATCTATTTTTAAATGTTTGCAATGTGTCAATTTTTGGAACACATCATCTATGGCCTTCAAATATCAAAAAGAAACTGATGTTGAGAAAGATCTATGTTAATATCCTAACCTTTATATTTCTATATTCTCCTCCTCAATTCCATAAAGAAATTGTAATAACTTACCCCACTGATAAATTCAATAAAATAGCATAGGGATGTAATTTTTTAAAACCAGGAAAAGAAAAATTATTGGTAGAATCATAGAATACCAGAAGAAAGATAGTTATTACCCTAATGTTATTAAATTAGTCTGCAACTTTGGCACTGAGTTTCCTGGCAGTCAAAGCAAGGAGGAATAGTGCGCGAATTATTCAACTTATACCATCCCTGAAAGAAAATCTTAGCAGCTGTATGAGGCTAGAATGAAGCAAAGATTTGTTTTTCATTCTCTGGAATTCCTTTCCCAGAACTTCTTACACTGAGTATTTAATGAGAAAGAGAAAATATCCGTGACAACCTGTCTTCCATTAATACAAACTTCCTCTCTGTGACAATGATTCCTAGCATGCTATAGTGACTCAGCGCTTAAGGATTTCAGTCACGCTTGCTGGGATGTCCAGATACACACGCAAAGACCTGGGGTCTGGTGAGGTCCGCATCCTTGTCCATAGAAGGCTGTTTTCTCATTGTGTCCCCCCATGGAGGAAGGAGCAAGGCAGCTGTCTGGGCCTCCTCTACAGAGGTACTAATCTCATTCAGCCCTCGTGAGCTGTTTCGCTCCCAAAGGCCTCACTTCCTAACACCATCACTTGGGGGATTGGGCTTCAACACAGGAGTTCAGAGGACACCGACATTCAGTGCCTGGCATACCCCAGAAGGGGCTTCTTTGGCCCCAGCCAAGAGGGCCACATCCCTTGCTTGTAGTAGGCCTCACCTCGGAACACGTGTGTGAGGAGAGCAGGGCAGTTTTGAGAGGGGGATTTTCATGGTGACTGAAAGAAAGTGGCTTCTTGGCAATAGGCCCAGGATTCCTCAGTCACGGAGGCAACAGCAAGTGACTTTCCAGTGAGTGGTCTTGGCAGCCCACCCAAGAGGAGATCCATGACCTTGTCTCTATACACAAAGAGGCGAAAGTCAAACCCAACAGAAAAATCTACCAGGAGCCAGGAAGAGCAGCTGCCTGGGAGGATGTGAGGAGAACTGTGTGGCTTGTGGCCCATACACATTTCTGCTTGGCCTGCCATGCTGTGGGCAAAGCTCAACCCTAGAGGCTGTGCTGATGCTTGGTGACAGGTGTCTGGACCTGATCCTCAGACCCCTGCTTCCCTGGCATATGTCCCCTGGTGCCCACCTGCTAGGGTGGCACACTGCCTGTGATGGCTGGGGCAGCTCCATCCACTTGATCCTTCCAATTAAATCTGGATTTAATAAAAAGTGGCAGAAAAGATGGCCCTGCCATGCAAACGATTGTTCCAGCAGCCAGGAGCCAGCTGAGCCTCATAGCAAAGAAGCAGTGGCAGCCGAAAACATTCCAACTCCACAGCCTTCTAGAGGTGTCGGCACTCTGTGAGGTAGTGACATCCAAAAGTAGAACAACCAGGCTAAAGATGGGATCAAACCTAGCCTGAAAGTGTGGTGGAGGAATAGGGCCTTGCATTCAGCAGGTGCCAGTGGTACTGGTTGGTTGTGTCTATCTGGCAGACCTCTTGTGAGCAGTCAAGTGGATGTGAGTCTAATACATAATAGAGACTGAGTAGAAGTTCCTATGACCAGTTTGTTGGATACGCAGGACTCTGGCATGTTACCTGCACTGCACCCCTGCTCCCAAGTCATTCAAAGCCCTCAACACAGTGGGAGCTTACAAAATGCCCCAGGGAACAATCTCAAGTCCAGAATCATCTTAAGGCACAATAGACCAGTGTGGTGGTGCACACCTATAATCCCAGCACATGGGAGGCTGAGGCAGGAGGATTGCCATGAGTTCCAGGCCAGCCTAGGCTACACAGTGAGTTCAAGGCCACCCTAAGCTACATAATGGGACCCTGTCTCAAAAAACAATCATCTTAAGTCACAAATGCATGCTCAGTTCTATACAAATATGCACAGTTCTATGTCATATTCCAAAACTTACTCTTAATTCAAGTTGAACCTCCTCTTGTCATGGCTCAGGAGTGTCATTGGCCGGTGGCTGGAGTGGAGAAGGAACGTAAGGGACAAAGGGCTTGCTCTCCTTCTCCAAGTTCCTGTTGTCAGGCCATCCACTTTGCTGGTGAGGATTTCTGTCCACTCCTGTGTCGAAGTCCATGGGAGGAAGAAGCCACGAGAGGGAGGTGGGGAAGCTCTGGTCTCACTCATGCTCCTCCTACAGCTTAGCATCTGCACTTCTCTGGGTTTATGGGGTTTACAGCCCACCCTTCCAGGAGCTCCTGTGTGGTTTCTCTGAGGATCTTGTCCCTGGGGGGAATCTCAGACCTGAAACTGCCTTGATCTGGGGGAGGGGATTCCCTTCTCAAGCCCAACACACGGAAGCCTGAGTGGCATCTTCCTGCTGTAAGGTCCCTCCCCAGAATCCACCTTTCCACGGAACCTCAGAGCCCCTTCTCCACAGCCTTTCTTATCCTCCTATTTCCAAGACTAAGGCAATTTGTCTCAGCTCTGCTGGGGGCATTTTAGGCCCTGAAAAGACCATACATTCCCCAGGCCCCTACACCCCAAAAACAAGAAGTCCCCATGTAGGAACTCCACTTAGCTCTGCCTTCAGCTTGTTGGTTTTGTTGTTGTTGTTGTTGTTGTTGTTGTTGTTGTGTTTTTTGTTTGTTTGTTTTGTTTTTCCCTTTGCATGGATGAAAATGTCTTCTGGAATACCGAGAGTTTGCCGATAGGTTGCACACTCTTCAGCATACTCAATCCCTTCACATGCTATCAGCTAAATGTTTGTGCCCTCCCTGTAAGTTCTCCTTAAGAGCTACATTCACTTCTCAGCAGTCAAAATCCTCAGGTCACGTAACAGGTAAAAGAAGACAGTTTGGGTTATGGAGTTAAATTAGTACCCTTTGTGGCTGTCTGGTTACTGACACCTGCTCAAATATGGACAGGACCAGTGAGAAGAAGAAGAAGCCCCAAAGGGCAGCCTGGTGCCCCAAAGAAGGGTCACACTCTCTGTGGGCAGAATCCTGGTAAGGACAGATGGTGCTGCAGGGGAACTAGGAAGTCTGCAGACAGGACTCACTACCTAATTTTCATAGTGAAAAAGTAGAGTCCTTTGTTCAGAGTTTCCAGACAGCCGCAGCAGAGCCTTGTCCCAGCACGGAGCTTGGAACCTCTGCACAGACTTAAGCCATGATGCTGGCCCATTCAAGGGCAAAGAAGGAAACCAGCAGCCAGTGGACTTTGGACTTGTTGGGTGCTGCAGGTGCTGGTCAAACAGACCCCGAATGATGCAGGGAAGGAGCAGCTACTGTGCTGATTGGGAGAGGAAACAACAGAAGCTGTGAGAGTGTTGCTTGCCCATCGCACCCAGCTGTGAGGTGATAGGTCCAGGATTCAAATTCTGCTTTTCCACTGGATCACATGGCCCTCCTTCCTGTCCCCCTTTCCCTGGTTTTCTTCCCCCATCATTGCCAGCTGTTCACCCTGAAAGCCAGCAGGAGAAACACTGAGACCTACCCTCAATAAACGGCCCAGTGAGAGTGGGCCACTTGGGCTCCCTGAAGAATCTGCTTTTTAAGCTATTGCTCCAGGTAGAATAAAATGTTTTATTCCCTGCAGAAGAGAGGGATTTCCCTCATCAATGAAGATAGAGAAGCAAGATACTCATCCACCCACTGGCCGAGGACCTACTGGGCACTTAGTGTCCTATGCTTTGCTCGTGTCTCTTCCTGGCACCCATGGCTGTCTTGCATAAAATAGCCGTGGTTCCCTGTAACTGCTAGGAGCTCCAGAACTCGTGGAAATGCCAAAAAAAGCCCCATTTTATATAAGAATAATTCCAGCTTTTAGTTGAGTAGAAACATTAACTTGCCTATTTATAATTCTTCCTCAAACATAAACCTTGTAATTGGAAAACAATATACTGCTCAGTGTTAGATAGAGTACTTCACTTGAGCATCTTCCTAGCCTAATCTTAGATTTTATTAATCGCTAATTAATACTTCTCTGCTTTTTATTCATGCCCAAAGAATCAATACTTTAATTATAGAGTGCTTAATAATATTCCTTTATCTGTCCTTTAATGGTGCTGCCACTGTATTTAGATGCAAGCATCTAAGGATTTTTATATCCCCTAGAGCAATTTCTCTTTTAAATACTTTCAGTGATACAGTTGCTTTAAAGTAATAAGCGAGCCAAGGAGATGTAGCATGAAATTACATTCCATCTCCCGAGCCTTTGTAATTAAATAAAAATGTGTCACTTACAGGCTTCTAATTCTCAATCTCTGGGTTTTCTGGAGGGTATTGGAGACTTTATTAATTAATGATATTGATATGTTTTTAGGAATCATCAGGCTGGAGAGACACTGAGAATTCTCTGCCAAATGCTTCGGTCACTCTGCTTGGAGGCAGGTCACAGCAGCGTGCAAAGACTTGTGGCCTTCGGAGTTGGGTAACCCAGGTTTGATCATCACCTACCTTTGCCTACCTGGCTAACCTTGAACACTTCAGTCAATCTCTCCTCAGCAATCTCTTGTGTAAAATAAGAATAATGAGAGCCCTTAAGCTGCACAATGCCTTCTCCCATGTTGGTATTCTAATATGATTATGATCAGTGACCCTAGAAAAAAACAGAACACGTAAATATCTTTTAGTTCCTAACATGTTTATCCTAAGGGGAGTTATAGAGATGACTGTGGTCCTGGACTACAGGAGTTCCAGTGAATAGCTAAACATAGGTTTTTGTAACATCAAATCATGCAATTTTCAAGGATTTGGTGTAAATGCTTTTTATCTTCTTTTCAGTATAAGCCTTTGTTAATGACAGAGAGAAACATCCAGAAGCAAAATCATTTAAAGATGTGTCTTTATTCCCAAAAGGAGACGATGCCTAAGAAACGGAGGTTATCATGCCCATTCCTGGGGTGTGGAATGCAGGACCCTTTGTAGAGTTAACAAAATATCCCTCATTTTCATCTCTTTCTTTCCATGACTTTGTGAGAGGTTTTGTAACTCACTGGAGCAAAGCTGAATTTATTAAAATCCTAGACAACTGAACGTGGTCCCCCATACACCTGCCTCGTGGCAACAGTGGTGAGTTCAGCAGAAGAGAGCTGAGAAATGCTGTAGCAGCCAGGCAGCACTGTCCCCAAGCTGCGTCTGGCCTTTCTCGGGACAAGGGCCATACTTCAATGATGAGAGGCTGCCTCAGTGACTTTCTCTCATTACTAAGACAAAATACCCTACACTCAAAGTTGAGGAAAGGTTTATTTAGTTCACAGTTTGTAGAGGTTTCGGCCCCTAATCAACTGGCTCCAAGGCAAGGTGCCTGGGCAGAGAACAGTCCATGATGCTCACAAGGCAGCCAAAAGCAACAAAGGAGAGTGACAAGACCTTTATGCCCCTTATATTGTATGCAGACTGCCTGCCCCTAGGGCAGATATAGCACTCACACCCTTAACCGGAGCCAGAACTATGCCAACCAAACAGTGGGCTGAGTTACCAATCATACACCATTTCATCCCAGCATCACATGCTCTACATTCAGCCACCTCCGAGAAAGCTCTGCGACTACCTGAGGCCTCAGGGGACATCTAGACACCTGCCAAAACTGAGCTTCATCCTATCAAAAACATAGAATGTGGACAGAAGCAGATAAATGTGTGTCGAGCTCCATTCATCAGTCTACGCTGCTGACCAGCCAACTGCAGGCACAACTGAATAAACGGTTCTCATTCTGTTTATGGCTCTGAACTCCACTGACCAGGCAATCTGAAGCTAGATGTCCTGGGATGTCACAAAGGGCACAGGAGCCAACTACAGTGAGGGCCCAAGTCACCTAGGAAACTGTCAGGGCTCAGATATGACCCACGGCCTTTCTGCATTATACCTGCAGTATACCTCTGCCTGTTAACTGTGGTGGTTAAGCTAAACTCCCTGCAGCTCTAACTCTGCCAACTAGTTGCTGAAGGTTAGTGACTTGCAGTTCCCCAACCTTTGTTTTTAGATGGCCTTCAAAATTCCCTCCATCATTTGTTACCACCCCACACCCACACCTGTCTTCATCTGAGCACATGTTTCCACAGCCTGGGACACTCTCTCCCTCCTCTCTCTACAGTCAAGTCTCCCTTCCCTTTGAAATGCATGAAATCCACCTCCTCCAGGGCCCACTGCAACTTACCCAGGTCAACCTCTCTGCTGCTGACATTCTGAGCTCCCACCAAGGAGCAGGAGGCAGGTTCTGTTCAACAGGCTTTTCCTTCTGTCCTCACGCTGCCCAGGTGGATGCAGGAGAAATCAGGAGCCACCTTCCAGGACTGTCTGGCACCGGCTGATTTTATAGAGTTTTTGCCAGGGACAATGTGCAAATGAAAGGCAGCTGCTGTGGGGTGGGGGGGACTGAGGTGAGAAATTCCAGCCTGAGTGAGTCCAAGAGAAAGTGGTTTCCTGTCTTCTCCCTGCTGAGAGGCAGGACAACTGACTCACTTGGATTCACAGCAGGGTGCAGGGTCCACCTAGCTAGCCAGGCAGCCAAGGGCAGCTCCACCACGTACAGGCTGCAGGACTTAGGCAAGTGTTAGCGTTTGGATTTTCAGTGTCCCCCAAGGCCCATTTGTTAAAGGCTCCTCAGTGTGATGTTGTGAAGAGGCAGTGGAACTTTTAAAAGACGGTGTCTGGCAGGATAGTGAGAGCACTACCTCTTCCTCTGTGTATCCTGTGCTTCCAAACCATGAGGTGAGTGCTTTCATCATGCACCCCATGGATGTACTGCTTCCTCGTGGGCCCCAAATAGTGAGGCCAGTTGATAATGGGTGTGCTAAAACATCCAAATCTGTAAACCAGGGCAGACTTTCTCTTATCGGCTCATTTTCCCAGGCATTTGTTACAGTGACAGAAAGCTGAAGGCTAACACAGTGAGCCTCACTGCGGTTTCCAACCTATGAACACACTTGAGTTTCAGGATCAGACAGTGGACATCCTACATGCTGAGAAAGGAAAACACCAGAGAATCAGCTCGCATGAGGAATGAGCCACTGGTCATGCCGACCCCAACGGCTTGCAGCAACATTCTGTTCTTACCATATCAGCTTGGACTGAGGCCATCCTCACAAACTGGGCTTCTGCGAGAAAGGAAATTGATGGCCTGCCCTATATAACTCTATTGTGGAAGCAGGATCTGTCCCATTTGAAAACAGAAGGGGACAAAACCTGTCTATCCCCCCTTTAGAATTTGCCCTCTGAATCAAAATCAAAATTATCCATGGGCCTCAAAAGCATTGTGCCAACTTTATCTTTCCTTTCCATTTCACAAGCCTGACATTTCCACTGAAATTCTCTTTCATGAAAGTCAGTTTGCCAAACAGATCCACAAGAGAAATCCTGATAATAGATGGCGCTGTTCTCCATGGCTGAAGTCATTACTGCCGATACAGTTACTACCAGCAACCACAAGTGGGCACATAAAGTCAGCCCCGTCCGCTGTGCCCCATTCCTGCCAGACACCTGCGGACCTCGCTCATCTGTTGACGGGGGCTGGCTCTGTGTATAAGTCAATCAGCCAGGTAGCAGACCGGAAAGGATGTGCTGGACCCACAGTATGCCTGTGAGGGCCATTTGCCCACCGCCAAGAATTTACAGAGGGCCATGGTGTCTCTGACTGGGACCACTGTAGATACCAGGGAGTGGAGTAGTAAATTAAACCCAAAGGTACAATCTAGTGGGAGAGGTAGATGATCAGTTAGTAAGTAATTGATAATGAGATCATTTCAGATAGTGGGTAAGTGGTATGGAAAAAATACAGCAGTGACATGGCCCCTGGGGGTGGAAGGCAGGATGGAGGCTGCAGGAGGGAAGTCAACCCTTGGCCACAGGGAATTCATATCTGAACAGAGGAATTCACTTGACTCAACAACGGTAAAGTACCATGCAATATCATAACCTATCATTGAGAGCACGGAGCTGTAAGACTTCAGAGGAGGGAAGGGAGGACACAGAGGGTGGCCTCACTAGGGACACATTACAGAGGAGGAGCACCCAGAGGCAGACTGAAATAAGAGTATCTGGGGGAATTACCAATATCCACACCTCCCCATGAGCCAGGCTTTCCCATGCCCACTTTATAGACAATGGAATCGAATGCCCACACCTGTGCTGCTAGTACCGGCTGTGCCAAGTCGTAGCTCACCCTTGGTCATATGGAAATCTGGTGTCACTGAGCTCCAGACAAGCACTCAAGATCCAAGTGTTTGAGAGAAAGATCTTGAGGATTATCTTTTTATGTTTCAGGTGCAGATGATGTAGGAGAATTGCTCCTGCGAAGCTGGGATCTCTCATCCGCAACTCCATTCCATGGGAGCCCCTGTCTCCACTGACTTGGCACTCTGCGTCCCTTGGCTTCCACAGACAGCTCCGTGGCTCCTCAGCCCGTGCCATTGGCAGCAACAGGAGCAGCATTAGGTAATAAAATAGATCAGGACAGAGCTTGTCAAGAGCTCGCGGCTCCACTGCCATCCTTAAATGCTCGTGTAACTCTTCCTCAGCTGTCCCAGTCAAGCTCCCA
>PVJX010014234.1:0-45322 GCA_004027295.1 Dolichotis patagonum
ATCAGAAGAATACTGTATTAGTTTCCTAAGGGTGTTAGAACAAGGTCCCGCAAACTGTATGTCTAAAAGCAAAATTGCTTGTTTTATAATTTTGGAGGGTGAAAGTCCAAAGTCGAACTGTTGGCCACATTGGCTTCTCTGAGGGCTGTGAGGAGGAGAGTGTTCCATACTTCTAATTTCCAGCAGCCCTAAATTGTTCCTTCACTTATGTGACATTTATTCTTCCTGTACCTTCACAGCATTTTCCCTCTCTGGTGTCTGTCCCTGTGCTCAGATTTCCTTCTTATAAGAATAGCATGCATATTGTGCTAGGATCCACACCAATTACCTCAGATTAACTTCATTATTTGTACCACCATGATCCCACTAAAAGTCACTTACCCTGTCCTGAGGGCCAGAACTCAAACACAGGGCAAAATGGTTCAGCCTACAATGATCACTGTATTGGGTTTGGCTGTGCCCTGCTCATGCTGTCCTGTCTGGGCTTTGACTCCAGTTGTCCCCATATCACCCCGTGTTTATGCTGTGGTAATTCATTCCGTCCAGTGTAAAGAGTTATCATTCAAAATAATCTTGACTGAGATATAAGGTTGATAAAAGGAAAATTCAATAAACAGAAGGTATGTATACATGTACCAACTGCCTACCATGAATATAATCATTACGTATTACAAGCATGTGCTAATACAAATAAAAATTCAAAAGATAAAACACATACAGAAACATGGAACTGTATATTAGCTACATCAGTTTTTTGAGTCTGTTGTATACATTTCTTCCTGGGGTTCTGACCATTGTCATCTTAACCCTTGGTCCTCTGCCAGTTGCTGGGGTCAGTTTATCCTTCTGGGGGTAGTTTTTTCAAATTCCATTGTTCCCTTATCCTCCTGTGACTAGGGTTCCCTCTAGATGAAACACAAAATAAATCAACAGTGAAATCAAAACTTCAGTGGTACATCTTTTCACCATTGTCACTGTGACCCACCTTTTCACAATTAAATTACTGCTATATTATTAGCGAAGCAGTTTGGTACCAGATTTACTGGCTCTGCATTTAGATAGAGTGACAAATATGTAAGTACGTGATTCAAAATAATCATCAAAAGGCTCCTACCCTGCACAAAAGGAAAGCATCCTATTTGACAAATTGTTGAACAGAAACTGGAACAGTGGTTTGGTAAACAACATTATGATTTTTCTGCCTCTGTGCACACATTGAGAGAGTATAGTCTGCTGGGAAATTTGGAAGAATTGCCCTTAAGAGGATGATATTTTTATTTACCACCTTTAAAAATATTTTTTGTTTCAGTATACTCCTGTAAAACAGAAGAGATGAAGGGAATTGGCAGGGAGGGGAGGGAAAGAGCATGAAAAAAATGAAAATGTGTTATATACAGGTACCAGCTGCCCCCATGAATGTAATCATTACGTACTACAAACATGTGCAAATACAAATAAAACTTCAAAAGATAAAACACATACAGAAAATATATGTCTAGGTAAATACGGTTTAATGTGACCAAGTTTTAAGTTACTGGAACCAGGATCAGCCAACCAAAGAGTTAACTGGAGCATTTATCTAATTGCCCTGGCTATGAGGCCTGGGTCTGTATAGATGTGCTGGTTCCTATGTGAAAACTAAGTGGTAGAAAAATAAATGCCATGAGTCCCTTAAGATAGGGTGCTGACAGTGTGCTTCAGTTCCCTTCAGTCAGAGCTCAGCTATAATAAGGTGCATGGAGGAGATGGGACACGGGGCACACAGGCCATCCATCCCTTGTCCTACTCATGTACACCTGTGCTCCACATTAAATTCATCTTGGCTCTGATGCTTCAAGGTGACGGTTGATTAACCTCTCCTAATAGGGAGACAAATGCAAAGTAGGGCAGCAGTGTATGGATTAGGGGAGGAAGAGATGGTGTGACAGAGAATTACAATATTTGACTATGTTGTGAGGCTGAGATTTATAAATGTATGCCTTTGGGCTTGGCTGCAGCCAACAAAACAAGTTGATTTAGCCTTTTCAGGAGATTTAACATAGCAATAAATAATTAAGTCTCCTCTTGCAAATCAAAGGACCAGTTAACATTGAGTCTGCGTATTTGCAGAGCAACTTCAATCTGAATCTACACATTGTCTACCCACACAATAAAAGGGTGTGGTCTTCCATTATTCAGTTCCTACCACTTCCCACGGAATCTTCAGGATACAGTCACAGTTAGCTACCTATTACTCTTGATCTGACTTTTTAAAAAAATACAGAAATAGAGTCTTCTTTGGTTCTATCAGAGGCAAAAAACCAAAAATCTTAATTTTCTCATATTAACCACTTTCATTTAGTCATATTATTCTCCTTCAGAACCAACTTAATATTTCAACTTTTAAAATTAGCATCATTATGAATGACCATATTACTGTTTTAGTTAGGTCATGGAGCAGAACTGTTAGCAGTTTCATTGTTTGAATGTGTACTTTGTATGTTTTAATTTTGTAACTTGAACAACTATTTCCTAGATGATAGTATGTAGTTATCAAGTAATGATTTTTTAGTGTTTTTTTGTTCTTTTCTTTTTTTCCTTGGAATGCTGTATTTTTGCTGCTGTATTTTTCTGCTACCCTTTTTTTCTGTTTTGTTTTGTTTTCCCTTTAAATAAAATTTTAAAAAAATTAGCATCATTTTTTTTTTATCTTTTTTCTTTTTTTGGTACCTGGGATCAAACTCATGATCTTGTGCTTACCAGGCAAGCACTTGAGCTGCTGAGCTAAATCCCCAGCCCAAATATTATTTTTTAAAGCCAAAAAAATGGACATACTTAGCAAGCAGAAGAGGAAAGTGGGATAGATTAGCTGAGAGAATATTCCAGTTAGGAGAAAATAAACAAGTATAGTTTCAGAAGTGTAAAGTGTATAGTAATTCCAGGGAACAATGTGGCTATTTCCCCTTGTGTCCAGGAATTCTGATATGGTGGGGATCTTGGCCTTATGAGTGTGACAGCGGAGAAAGATGGATGTGTGAGGCTTATTTATGGTGGAAGACAAAAGACCATCACGTAGCTTGAGTGACTTGCTGAGCCGGTGGGGATCTGGGAAAGTCTCAGTAATAGAATCTATTGAGGCTGCTGGTCCACTACGTGGGAAGATTGTTCAGACATGGAACGGATGGATAGGTGTGGGGTTTTTGTAGTCACTTGAGGCACATATATATAACAGATAGTGGAAAAATGCATTGAATGTTTAAATTTAAAAAGACCTTTATTACAGTAAAATATATATTTCCAAGAATGATGGGATAAGTGTGTTTGAAATGAGGAGGAGGTATTTTGAGAGGGATTAATGACAATGTGTTTGCTATTGCAATAAATTTTTTAAAAAATTTAAACATTTGTTAAAGTTTGATCATCCCTCACTGCCCAACATCTTATGGCAATTTCTGTCACCCTGCTGTGTCCTCGTCGACCTAATTTACCAGATCTGGCATCCTCAGAGTTTGGCTGTTCCCCAAAGGCAAGAGGACTATGGGAGATAAATATTTGAAAGGTTCACTGCCTAAAGGCATCCAGGACAGTGCGACTAGACATTTAAGAAACAGGATTTCCAGAACTACTTCAGAAAGTGGCAAAAAAGGATGGAGTAAGTGTGTTCAAAGTGACGAGGCAATTTTGAGGGCGATTAATGGCAATGAACTTTTTAGTGTAGTAATTTTTTAAAAAATTAAACATTCATCATCATTATTGGTCAGACCTCATACTTAGGACTGAAAATTGAGGGAAAATTTTGTATATGCATGTCAGGGCATCCAAATTTTTTTTTCCATGTCAGTCACCACAGCAACCAGGTGAAATGTGAAAATGCAGTTTACAACCTGGAAGGTAAAGCCAATTATACTGGTTGTATTTGGGTTGTTAGATAATACCTTAACTTAATACCTTAACCACTAGACACAGCTTTTAGCATTTTCTTTCTTGGCCTAAATGACTGCCAACATAATCCCAATTAACATGAGCTATGTTACCATGGGCATAGCGCATTTGAAAACTTACTGGGATCTGAGCTATAGCTGAGTTCCACTTAGTTTGAAGGAACCAGATGCTGTTTGGACCTCAACATCTTTAGATCTCTTTCATAAAAACTAGGAAAAATGAAACCGATTACTAATGCAAGATTAACATCCTTGAGAGCTCATTGAAAAAAAAGTAATATTTTAATAGCCATTTTATTCATTAAGATATTTGGATTTAGTGTTACTTTTTCATAATTGTATTTGATTTTCATCATAAGCAAGGCTATGATGAAGACAGGGAGTTGGAATTATTTTATATGTGAGAAGAGAATTTATCTGTAAAGGATTTAAGACTTAAAAATGAAATAATTTTCTACGGACTATATAATTGGTAACTGGCAGATCCGTCCTGGAATACAAGTTCTGTGGATCCTGTTTTGTTACTCTTTCCACCTGCAATATTCAGCATGTCTGTGTCTTAAGATGCTATGTGTTCAAAGAGGCAATTTTTGTAAAACAATTTTAACATTGTATCAGTAAGGATTTTTAAAAAATATCAAATAGCAGACCATTTAACTTAAACTTGCTTTAATAAAATAGGAATTTTGTTGACATATATTTCAAGGCTGAATTGGCATTTGGTGGTGGCTTGATCCAGAGCTTTAGTAGGGAAGTTTAGATTTTCTTCTACTTTCAGGGTCTACTTTCAACTGTGTTGATTTTCTTCTCAAAGGAATGAGACAACTGGCAGTAACTCCAGCTTTTAGATGTTCTTGTCTTTAGATAAAGTGGACATACAGAATAAATCTTGGTGGTTGTTGAATAAGCCCCAGGATCCATCTTGATCAGACCAGCATGGACCATGCAGCTAACTAGAACCAGTCAGTGGGACAAGTCACTGTGTGTGATGAACAAAGTCACACAACAGGCTTTGTCCCTGAAAGTAAGAATGGAATTATACATGGAGTGAAAGGAGGCAAAAGGCTGCTCTGCAAAGGAAATGTAGGTGAAAATATTAGAAAAGATGGCATCAGATGCTGAGGGGTGGGGGAGCAAAGTAATGATGAGCTCCATAGGGACCACTTCAGTTTTTAAGTTCATTCTCTACTATCTAAGGAAATGGGGAGTTTTCCTGAAAATGAACCCCATCATCTACTAAGCAGTAACCCTCTTTACAGTATTTGTCAGCATGATGAAGAAGGGAGTCACAGTTAAGTTGGGAGGAAAATAATGTTTGTTAGTTCAACCATAGGTTCTCATTCTGAACCCAGGTTCTCTAAACTAAGGCTAGAGAGTGATTTGGACATGGGTGGTAGTTTGTAATGCTGGTTCTTAATTAGCTTCTAGTTTAGGCCTATCTCCTTCTATCCTTTCCTCTGTCTCCACCTTCATGCCTCCCACATAGCACCTGTATCCACAGCTTTCCTACCTTGCTGGTATTCCGTAATGCTCCCTCATATTCATGTGCATTTTTATGGGTTCCCTTTTTGCTGTGGGATGTCCTTCTCATCTTTGTCTTCCAGATGGAGCTATTCCTAATTTTCTTTCATAACTCTGTGTAAAGGTTATCTGTTCTACAGGCTTTTCTGTTCCTGAACCTGCAGGTTGAAATAATACTCCTATGGGACCCTCTATATTTGAAGATAACATACATATTCAATTGACTTATAGTTTTTAAGATTTATAAAATTTACTTTTAATTGGAAAATAATAATTGTGCACATTTATGTGGTACAAAGTGATGCTATGATCTATGTATCCATTGTAATTCAGTTAAGCTAATTTACATATTTGCAACTACTATTGCAACTTTTTTTATTTTAAAGATAGTAAAATCCAACAAAACAAAACAGGACAAAGCCATTCAAAATAAAACAGAAAAATTGGTACAGAACTTCAAAACAGGATACTAGGAAAACAACAATGGATAGCATAGTATATCTTGTTATCTTCATAATAGTTGTCTATTATGTCAGGTATAGCAAAATCAAACCAAAAGTAAAACAGAATAAAAGAAATCAAAAAAGAATATTGAATAAAGCAAAACAATTCATCAGAATAAAGCAAAACAGTGAGAACAATACTGGTTTCAAAGACAAGATAGAAGGAAATCTCCCATATTTGCTATGTTGCCTACTACCATCCTCCCAAGAGATGCTCAGACTGCTGGCCCCGGGCCTACATAATCAACCAAACAATACAAGCATTTAGTTCCTTTATGTACCTTAGTTGCTTTCACATTTGCCTGTCCTCCAAACCCACCAGTTGCTTGTGAAGATAGGGGGGCTTTGAGTCTCAGTCCACATGCTGGTAGTCTAACAGGAAACACTATCTGACTTTTCTCTTCCTGTAACCTGCATGGCTTGCATAGCTTACCAGAAAGGCTGGCTAGTTGGCTTCTTATTGGGTCCTCCCAGTCCCAGCATGGCCGATTCTCAGGAGACACTGACTTTTCCCTTCCTGGAACCCGCATGGCTTGTACGGCTTACCAGAAAGCCTGGTAGTTACCATTGCAACTCCTAACTTCCTATCCATCTTCACTAGAACTCCTTTGTGGCCTTAATTCGATCTATTTACCCTATTATAAGCAACCATCCCAAGTTTGACCATCAGTAGTTTCTCAGTATGTTTTTACTGCACTGATGAATGGACAAATAAACTTGTGAGTGAATAATCTGAATATTGATTAAAGGACATCAACCTCATTTAAAAGCCTATATCATTTGCTGCCTTGACTGGTATCAAAATGCAGGTAATAGAAATTCTCTAACAAAATGCACTTGGAGCTAGCATCGGAAAAGGGGACAGATATCAGTCCTCAGGGATTAAGTTCTCTGATCACATTTGTGGGAGACAGTTTTTTGCAGGGAACTTGACACTTGCCATCTTTGTAATGACAGAAGCAGCTGAAGAGGCATGCTTGGAAGATGTAGAGATTCAGGGTCTAATTAATGGCTGTGGCTTCTCATTATGGTGGGAAACCAGTTCCCACACAGCAGCAAAATCTACCCACGTCAGAGCCTTATTAACCACCTTTGCTCCCTTGGATAAGGTTGCCAAAGGAGATGGTGTTGTCACTTAACAAGAGATCACCATGGAAGGCAGTTTCTACCTTGTAAGCCATTATTCAAATATTGTGACCAACATGCAGTAGCTCAAAATCCCAGGATGAGCAGACTGTGTGTATTGGAAGTCAATTACCAAAAATACCTGTACAGCATTGGAAAAAATGGCAAATGAGAAAGAGCTCTGATAATTAGCTTATTTCTCCAAGAGAAAGAGAAATACAGGGAAAACTTGCTGCATTAACAGACTCCATGTACATGAATGGTAAATTTAGAGGTTGGTGCATTTATGGTTTTACATGTTGAAGGATTGTCCCTATTTTCATCTCTCAATTTTATGCTTTATTTCCCCTCTGCAATATATTGATTAAAGATAATTATGCTATAACCTGAGAGAGTCTATGAGAATAAATACTTTGGAAGTTGGCAGCATTATTTCATTGTCTTGCAACTATCTCTTTCCTTTCCCCCTCTAAAAGAAAAACACAGGAAGGAGTAAGTATGCCATCTGTAAGAACTCTTTCCTCTTTTACAACCATCCTGTTGCCATCTGCTAAAATCTTTAGCCCACCTGGGCAGTGAAAAACATTAATTGTCTTCCAGAAATACACAAAAACCACAGTCTCTGAAAACTGAGACTAGGAGAAAGGAGACAGTTTAGAGTTACTTCAAATAAGCTTTGCACCCCAAAAACAACCTGCCTCTCTTTTTTTTAAGCTTCTGCATGCTGTACCATGTTTATTTTCTGAGTAGGGAATAATTCTTAGATAAAAATACAATTTTTTTTTAGTGTTTAAAGTATTCAGGGACTCTGAGGCGCTGGCCCTAGTGTTGCAAAGAGTTTCAAAGTTACCGCTTCAGATCAGGAAAATTTTTCCCACTCGTATTGTGCCGTATCATATCTCTATGGTTAGAGTTTAGTTCTCTTTACAGGTATAGGCTAGTATTTCTTAATAATACCATCATAGTAGGCAGGGTAAGCCTTCCTTGTCATTGTATGCAGGAAAATTGTGATATTTGCTGCAGAATGTTTTCTTTTCCTGGCCATTCCTTGAATGTCCTTGGTGCTGCCTGTCACTGTAATGCTTCAAGATCCCACCTACTTCCTACATGCCCTAAAAGAGCTCTGATAGTTCCTGCTGAGAACTATTGAGTCTGTCTTTCCACTTCACCTTTTTGCATTTGAGGAAAAGAGATCAGATTTAAGGGTTGCTTTCTACTAGGGTGAAAGCTTTGTGTTCTGCTTAACTTAGAGCAGTTATCATGGCCCCAAACTACCAGACAAGATCTAAGGTTATGAAAAACTGAGAATGCATCTCTGGAGATAGTTCTTTAGGTTAGGACTTCTCTCTGTCTTTCTACCTCTGTCTCTGTCTCTGTCTCTGTCTCTGTCTTTGTCTGTACCTTTCTCTCTCTCTGTCTGTCTCTCATATACACACACACACCATGGCTCTTAAATCTGAATCTAAAGTTTATAACAACCCATTAATTTAAAGAGGTAGTTTAGAGGAAAAAGAACTCTTAATTCAAAAACCCAGCTATGACTAACTGAAATAGTCACAGCTATCGTGTGCAATTGGCCTACAGGCACATATTCCCCTGTTATGTTAATTTTCCAGTTATATTATTAGATGTCAGTTGACAATGCCTACGACTAACTTAGGCTATTATTTTCAATAAGTATTTACACATCATCCATTCATTCACCTTCTGTGGGGATCTTGTTAATAACAATCTACAATTCAAGTGGGATTTTCTTAATCAGCCTCATAAATTCAGTGTACAGTATTTTGTACATGTACTTATCAGATTCAGTCTGACTCTCAGCCATATCACCTTACTTATGAGAAAAAACTTACGCTGACTTCTATTTCCCCTTCTTGAAACAACATTGTCTCCACAAATACTGAAACAATGACTGTAAGGCAGGCCCTCTTAAGGCTTTATCTACACAGGTTTTGCCATTTAATGAGTGACTACTGAGCAATCAGTCATACTGCAAAGATTCAAACTGATTTAGTAAGCTTAGTAACTAGAATAATCATTTATTCAGCAATTTATCTACTATACAGCAATCAACATAGACTGACCATCATAGTGATCTCCCTAATAGATGATATTGTTTTTTTCTTCACAGAACTGTTAAATTTGTGATTCAATACTATTTTAATCAGTAACTAAAACCTTGTTTGAATATCTATATATTATATATTGTATTAACTAGCAAAGATACAAAGATAAAAGGAGCAGGTGTTTTTTCGTGATTTTTTTCTCTTTGTTAACATGCATTTTTTATTTTAGAGAGAAAAAAAACACAGAAAAGAAAAAATGCAAAAGAGACAAACATCATCAACAAAAATACCCCAAACAATAACAATACAGGCTTTCAAAATAAGATGGTAGGAATTTAAAAATGGTTGTTATATTGCTATCGTTATCCTCAAAAAAGTGTGATTAGGTCAATTTTTCAAGTTGCTATGTATTTTTATTAATACATATTTATAACACATAGTGGTTACATTTATCACTGGGAGTTTGTACATGTACAGAAAACATTTTAATTTCCTTTTGTCCATTTCCCCTCCCATCTCTCTTTGTTCCCTCTAACTCCTGATCCCTTCACCATTTGAAAAATCTCTATTTTCCATTTTTTTCTTTTAAAAACATTTATTAGCACATGTTTGAAGTATATGCAGTTTATAATCATTTTGAGAGTAGGTACATGTGCAGATGCTGTAATTTGCAAGCTGGAGATGCTTTTTGAAACTGTTTTTCAAGTCAAATTAAGTCAACTTTTGATGATGATAAGTTTTGGCTTATTAATAGATTTTTATAAGGTGGTAATTGATGAATAAGTGTTGGGAAATAGTATGTTTGAGAAGTTAAACAACTTGGTCACATAACTTATTTTTAGATTACAGGTTATTGAGTTTAGCTCTATTGCAGTTGGAATAGAAGTTGATCATTGTTACTAAGGGCCAAAAGTTTGAGGTAGGCTGCTATAGTTATTTGGTAAATACCTGTAGGTGGGATACTATTTGAAGTAAAAAAAATCCTGTGAAGATACTGCCAATTGCTAAGCATTTAATAGTTAACCAACATAGGGTCTGTAGATTGCTGTTAGAGATGTAGCAATAAGGGTGAGAAGCAGGGCTCAGCTGTTGGTATAGAGTTGGTGACAGTTTCAATGATCATGTTTTTGGAGTAAAACCCTGTGAGAAATGGTATACTTGTGAGAGCTAAGCTTCCAATAATAAGGGAGGAAGAGGTAATGGGTAGAATTTTAAATAACCTTTCTTGCCCACCTCCCTACCTCCTTCTCTAGAATCTATTTCCCCATTTTCATTGTTATTGATAATACTAATCTTATCTCATTTGAGTAAGGGAGCAGGTGTTGCACAAAAACAACAGACTTAGGAGTCAGAAAAAGGCTCCAAATTGCACTAGCTCTTTGGATAAGTCATCGAACTTCTTTGCACTGCGGTTGTTGGACTATTATGAGGATTAATAGCATAGCTACACTGCACAAGGCTCAAGAGTAGGGTTGAAAATGTTTCCATAACCATTACTACAAATGAGAAATAGCTTTCATCCTGGTGGAGCTTGTATTCCTCACTGTAATTACGTATCCTTATAAATTCTAGGTGTGCACATGATTATTGTTTTTGGAATTCTCAGGTTTAATGTATATTTGCTACATTGCGATGCTGAACGTCCACATTTTGTGTCCAGATTTTTCCCATGATATTGGAAGACACAATAGAAGTGTCATGCAGACTAAACATGAGCCTGCCGCAGCTCCGTTCAGAACATTATCTCACAATTGTTCCAAATACTCTGGGACTACTGAATCATCTAATGCAGTTTACAGGAAAACAAGCTGTGTGTTACTGTAGGCGACCTTAATGATGAGAGTTATTTAAGAATCTGGTGTTTACCACTTCCAGTTGTAAGTGCGTAAGTGAACTGAGAAGGCAATATAATTACATACACTGAAAAATTAGGTTAACAAAGGTGCTGTAATAGCTCGGTGTGACCACAGACCAGGACTGCAATATCAGAGCGATGCCCCTCTGTGTATACACAGTCACTCTCAAACACATGTGCTTAGTCAAACAATGCCTCACAAGTAAAACTTCCTAAAGCTTTTATCAGTGTCTGTGGCATAATGGTAATTATCTGGATATATAGTTGCTTTCCCCTCCAGAAAGGAAAAGCTATTCCTTGAGGTAAAGGACACGTCTTATTTTCTAAAATTGTGTTTAAAAAAATCTTAGTGGTTTGTAACAGCAAAGACAATCTGTTTTGCTCACTACATTCTAATAATACAGGGCTCAGTAAGGATAGCTTGTTTCTTCTCCATCTGAAGTTAGCTAGGGTAGCACAGAGGCTAGGTGGTAGAATCACCAAATGCAGTATCCCCCAACTGGAGGTGATTTTGTGTCTTTCCGAGGGGAGACTTAGACGTGTGTGGGGAATCATTGTTAGTTGTCACAAGTTTGGGGAGGGCTGTGATTGACATTTAGTAGGTGGTAGCTAGAGTGACCACCAAATGTGCTGCAATTCACTGCTTTCCCTAAAACAAAGGATTATCCTCCTCAAAATGCTAATCACACCAGGATTGAAAAGCCCTGCTATAAAGGCTTGTTCATGCCAATGTCTAGTGATTGATTCTGTTCATTGCCTGGGGGCCTCAGTTCATCTTCATGTGGACCTCTCTAATGTGGTGTTTCCTAGGGGTCCAGTATGGATTCCCTAAAGCATGACGTCTGACTTCCCAGAGTGTCCTGATGAGGCGAGCCAGACAGAAGATGAATACTTTATGGGACCAAACGTCAGAGACTACATAGCATTTTCTATGGATGGAGTAGTCGCAAACTCCTTTTCATATTTTCACAGAGGTTATTCAGTCTGTTTCATGTGGATAGAAGAGAATACTACAGGATGGATAATTTATAAAGAAAATACATCTATATCTCACAGTTGTGGAAACTAGAGAGTTCAATATCAAGGTGCTGGCATCTGTTGAGAGCGTTTGTACTTCATCATGCCATGAGAGAAAGTGCAGGCCAAAAAGCAAGAGAGAGAAAGAGAGCAAGAAGGGAGATGACCTTGCTTTTGTAACAAGCCCAGGCTCCCTAGTAACTAATCCATTCTGATAGTAATGACACCTATCCATTCAGGAGGAAAGAGTCCTCATGAAACCATCACTCTAAAACTTCCATTTCTTAACACCTTGACTTTGTGGATTACATTGCTAACATGTGAACTTTGAAGACATTCAGTCACAGCAGGGATGGGAGTTGGATGTGTTTCATGAGAAGAGTATCAATAAATTATATTGCAAAAGGAGCAGAAGATAAAAATTTCCAGAGGAACCATTCCTCATTCTTCTTTGTATTTTGCTACTTTACAGTCAATAGAAGATAACAGATGCTCAATCTGTGCATTTTTAAATTGTATTGAATTAAGTAAACTTAATATATGAGATATATGATAAACAAGGAGATTTGGCAATATACATAACAATTTTCCACAGAGTACCTTAAAATAGTGACTTGCTCCACTTCATTATAAAGTATGATTTAATTATGAAAATTCCAATGGCATATTTATTCATCTGGTTGATCATTAATTCAGTACTCACTGAGCACATACTGTAGGCAAGACAGCATGCTAGGCACTGGAATAGAAAGACAGATCAGATGCAGAATGGTCTGCAAATCACTCGCAGTCTAGTGGGAAGGTGAGTAGCATACATGCATCACTTTAATACAAACTAGACCTCATTGGGGTGCAAGCGAAGGGCCCTGGTGCTATAAGAAAACACACAGTTATTCCAAAATGGAAAGTGAAGACTTCATTAAGGTTGTTCAATCTAATGAATGCTAAATCTTTTCACTTCATCACTGCACCCACTTATAATTGCAAGGAGAATTTGGCAGAATTTCAGCCAATTTTATAATATTCAATCGAAGCATGCACCTACCACACAATTGAGGGCCATCTGCTAGGCAGCTGTCAAGTCTGTCTGTCTCCCTCACAGTCATTTATGGCTGTGGGAACCCTTTCTCTTCAAAAGGATGTGGTGGACCTTCTTGCTGTAATCCTAAGACATTCCAGTTGATTGCCAGAGAAAAATTGGAAAGAAGCAGTCATCTATAGTTTATCCCAGAAAGAGACCTGTTTCATAATTCTTGGCAGTAAAACAGGCCTACTGTTTTAGTCAGCTTTGGTCACAATGACCAGTATCTGACACATGCAACTTAAAGGAGAAAGTTTATTTCAGCTCAGGGTTTCTGACATTTCAGTCTATGTTGGCTGGCTCCAATGTGGAAATGTTGTGACAGAATCATGTCGCAGAAAAAGCCACTCAACCTATGGCATCCAAGAAACAGAGAGAAAAGCAGAGCTGCAGAGAGAGAAGGGGATGGGGACAGGACAAACCCTTCAAAATCATATCCTCAGTGACCTAATTCCTCCCGCTAAGATCCACCTTCTCATAGCTCGCTCAGCTGTGAACTCATCAATGGGTCAAACCATTGATGGTGTTAGTGCCGTCAGTATATAAATCCTAGCTGGACACTTCATATAAAAAGCACAACATCTACCTTGTGAAATTGTGGGACCCTCAGGAATGTTAATGGGAATCTATGTATATTGGTGTTTCTCAGTCTTAGCATTCTGAAAAGCTTGTGGCAGACTCACTGGTTGCTGACATTTAGACAATAAATTTTTTAATCAGTGGATCTCATCTGAAACATTTATATATGCAAAATACCATAATAATTAATGGTACTTTAGAAAATGCTTATGACATTTTGTAAGATTCTCTATAATTCTGAAAGCGACAGAAAGAGAGAGACAGAGACAGAGACAGAGAAGAGTTTAGTAGCAAGGAAAGGTTTGAAAACTAAGACATAATCAAGGAAAGAGGTAATGATCTAGCTTAGGATAATGGCAGAAGGAATCGGAATAGCTCATAATTTTTGGCAATTTTCTATGTGATAAGGACTGCATCTAGTTTCATAACAGTTGTCTGTATCAATAACATACTGCAACCACTTGAGGTAGGCATTTTTACTTCCCATTCCAAAGATTAGGATAAGGAGGCTGAGGAGTAATTGTTAAAACCGTATTTATGTCTATTTATGTACCTATTACATAGGAAAAATGTATCTACTCAAAGAGGAAGAATCCAGATTGTTCAGTAATAGGATTTAATTTAGTAAAAAGGAAGAATGTGGCATCCAAAATAACACATAGCTTCAGTTTGGCCATTTGGGAAGATAGAGGTGCCATTCCCTTAGGTCAAAAAGCAAGAACACTGAGATTGACTAAATAGCAAGTTCAGTTATGCACATGTTGAATGAAGCATGAGCTGGCCCAGGGATGTTCATATGGAGATGGCTAGTAGGCAACTGGACAGATTTCTTGAAGGTCAGGAATGAGATCAATATAAAAGATTTGTATTTGAATCCATCAATCAGATATCAAACATTGGGAGTGAAGAATAATGTCCAGAAGCATGTGATGCTTAAGGAGATAAGATGGCTCATTATAAAACCGGTTAAATAGGATTTGCATTACTGGATGCTGGGGCAGCAAACAAAAGAGTGCATAACTGCTGGCCAAAAGTTGCTATAATTTCGATGTGGAGACATAACAGGGACATGTGAAACAGCTTGAGAACAATTACCAGACAGAATGCAAAGGAGGGAGACATGGCTTTCAGAATTAGAAAAGAACAGAATTGGAATGGGATTAATCTGGAAGGTTTCCTGGAGCTCAGATCCGAGCTGAGTTTCCTCCAGCATGCAGTCTTACGCAGGAGAAATTGGAAACTGAGTGAGGGCAGAAGCCTGTGTGGGAAGCAGGGCAATCACTCCTTCAGCCTCTGCTTTCCACACACAGAGGGAGGCATCTACCCACCTCCCTAATAGCTCCTGCTGTGCACCCACTGCCTTTCCATCAATCTGCTGGAGGAGAAGGTGAGTATAAAGCAGGGAGAGGAAACAAGCTGGAACCCGTAAACTGAGCTGGTGTTTCTTGCTGCCACTGACTTTGATAGTGTGAGCATTCAAAGCAGAAGTTAGGGCTCTGCATCTTGAATCTAAATTGCTATATGGTTTGGGAATCAGAGAAGGTAAACAAGGATTCAGGTTAAAGTGGAGCAGTTGCAGATACGGATTTTATTTCACGTGCGTGAGTGAGCCAGCAGCGCAGTGGCAACCTGTGAGCTACGAGATGTGAAGCTTCCACCCTTGTGGTCTTGCTCTAGAGTCTCTTATGGCCTTGGGCAAACCCAAAACTGAAAAGAAATTCTGAAAAATCTTGTTCATCCTCCCCAAGAGAACACAATACAAATCCGCACAATCTGGCTAAAGGGTAACCAACTGTGAATGACAACACAAGGTTTGAAGCTCAGCGCTTCCCCAACACCAGCACATCAGAAACACTAAGACATAGAGTTAGCCATACAGTAGTTTTGGGGTGAGACTCAGGAATGCCTGGGACTCAAGAGATGCTGACGGAGCTGATCCACGGCCCACCTGTAAGAATCCCTAATTTAGCTATAACACAGAGGCCTCATTAGTGAAAAATTACAGTGAGGAAGCAGCATAGGAAAGGAGTAATTAAGAAAGGCTATGGAATAGTGAAATATGAAATGACAGGATGACGTAAGAGGTGACTGAACAGGAGGTTCACAGGCAAAGATGATGTTTGAAGCAAAATGCACACTTGCTGTGTGACAGAAATTGTCTCAAGGAAGGCTCAGAAGTGAGGAAATAAATTACAAGGTGATTTTGCAATAATCTGATTATACAGATCCAAAATAGAGAGGTAAGTGACTGTGGAAGCAGAAAGAAGGGATGCAGAAAGTAAAGCAACTTTGCATACAGATTCAGATCCCTGTTCTCTCCTCCTACTTAAAAATATAGAATCATGTCTCATTTATCATCAGAGTCAAATGAGAAGTAATGAGATAATTTTTGACATTTCTCTTTCATTTCTGATTTTCTTTCCAGCACCTATTGGAGGGCCTTTGGAAATCAGAAAGGTATGAAAACAAAATAAAAACTTTCTCCAAGACATAGATAGTCATTGCCAGATATGGAGTCCATGTTTCTTCATTCTTTCTTTTCTATGTATGTGAGCTCAGACATTTCATCTTACTTGACACTGGAAGTCTTTACTTCTGGTAGCAGTGGACTTGATCTTAGCGGGGTGATTAGGAGGACATGTTACTGGTTCTGGGTGAAGTGGCTGTCACAGATCTTGGTGTTGCTATCACTTCTTTCTCTCTTGAGTGAGCACCACTTTTGCAGACAATTCACTGCTGGTGACATTAGTGCTGGACTGCTATTGACTTGTTACAAGGCTTCCAATTGATGTATCTGCCTATATAATAAGTGGGGACCAGAGGTGGAGGAATAAATCAAGTGACAAAAGCTGAGGGTTGAGAAAGGTGAGAAGCCAACAATCTGCGCAAGCAAGTTCTGGCTGAGGCCTGTTGTTTTATCTGACTAGGCTACACAAAATCTCTATGAGATAGAAATGGTAAAAATGATAATAATGAGAAAAAGAATAACAGATAGTGTTCCTCAAATGTTTCCTATGGTTACATATCTTTCCATGGGTTATCTCCTTTAATTTTTAAACCATTACAATGGGAAAGTTTTTATTTCATTTTATTCACCTTACAGATGAAGACATTATGATTTGGAGAGACTAAGAACAGAGACAGAGAGTGAGAGAGAGGGACAGACAGAGAGTCAGAGACAGAAACAGACAGACAGACAGATACAGATAGAGAGAAAGAGAGACAGAGAGAGACTGACTTACAAATGAAAGATTTGTCCATGACATACTACATGCATAATGGAGTCCTCCTTAGAATCCAGGTCCTTAGTTTTGCAGCCCATTATTTTTCCTACTGACCACAGTTTAGAAACTCTCTTCCATGTTCCTGATTGGATTTACAATCTTTTCTGATCTCACTGCTTGCTGTGTCTGCTCAGACTCAGGTTTAAGCATTGGCATGTCTGATTCTCACAGTTTGTAACTTACCTCAGAGAGTGGCAACAGTGTCCCTGGGTGTCAGCAGGGAGGCCTCAAACCTCTGCACCTGATATTGCCCAGTAATGAGAATTTTGAAGGGTGATGATAACTTATTCTGAAGCCAGTGCCTATGTGCTTCACAGGATGTGACAGGAACAGTTTACCTCCAGTTCACTCAGTGAGAGCCTGCCCACCACCATCTGTCTCCTCTCACTCCTCCTGCTTCTGACTCCTACTTATGCCCCACCAACCCTGCGGAGCACAGTGTAGGGATCCATTTCCCTCCTGATAAAGCAAAGAGGACAGAAAGGCCTTAACCCCATGCAGTCCTAGCCTGTTCTCTGCAAATAGCAATGAGCTATTTTTGTACCTATTTCCCAGATAAAATGTACTGGGAAGACAGGAGACAGGCTTTTTAAACAAATTACTTATATCCAATTATTTTTATACAAAAAATAAATTTGCATGGTAATGGTGAAAAATCTGACATTTCTGACTTGTACCCTCTATCAAAAACTTCTATTTTTCAACCTCACTTTTTAAATCTGCTGTCTATTTCATACTCTTCTAAATTACATACTCAAGATAAATCTTTTTTTCATTTTGTCTTTTTCCTTTGATTTTTATTCACACTTTCTCATTTGTAGGATATTTTATCAATCCTTCTATTTAAGACTGGACCACTTTATTGTAGGCAGGCAAGAATTTCTGAATGTATTCAGTAAACTGGACATGTAACGTGTATATCCTGACAGTAGCAAGCTACTACTTTGTAAGGTATTAAACCAAACAGGATTTTGTTTTTGATGATTATTTAGGAGAAAGCAAATGCTGTTAGATTGATGGAGGGATCAGGTGCTAGATGGGTATATATTGGATACATAGATACATAGATAGATACATAGATAAGTATTGCCAACAGAAGAAGTCACCAATCGTGGCAAGTGTTTTGACTTTCCAGAAAGAGGGTTTAGAACAGACATGGAAGCAGACATCTGATGATGAGGAAGAAAAAGTTAAGAGGGTAATTAAGAAACAGGCAATGGACATGGAAAACGTATTAAAGAAATGGCATGAAGAGAGTGGGAGAGTAGAAGAGGACAGAAGAGATACTGAAGGGACGGAGGTATTAAAAAATAAGGGGGAGAGAGATAAAGAAAGACAGAGAGGCTTGTGTGTGTGGTTAAAGGGTAAGATGCTACAGAGAGCAAGCCATCAAGTGTGTATTATTCAGAGATCTGAGTTCCAGTGGAAGGGAATTTTGTTTTAAACATGACCTACAAAAGTCCCACGCATTGAAAATTTAACCCTAAATTTTTGCGTTACAAGTATTTGGAGCTGGGGCCTTTGGGATGTAATTAGGACTAAATGAGGTCATGAGGTAAGGTTCCCAAGTGAGTATTAGTGACTCTATAAGAAGAGGAAGAGAGAACTGATCGAAAACACTTTTTCCTAACTTGTGACACCTTTCTCTGTATTTTGATGCAGCAAGAAGGACAGGCAGATGGTACAGCTATGCACATTGGTTTCCTAGTCTCCAGAACTGTAATAAACACATATATTTTCTTCATTCATTTCCTGGTTTCAGATATTTTGTTGCAATAACAGAGAAATTTTGGTTTATTTAGAGGTGCATTGCTAATTGATGACAGAACTGATACTAGAGTTCAGGCCTACTCTGGTGCAAAATTGAAGCTTTTAATCTTATGCTGCTTTCTTTACCTTTCCAAATCATATGTATGGAGGATGAATGGAGGTGAGTATTTCTGCCAGGAGAGAGAGTCAGAGAATGGTGGTGATCAGCATTGCAGGAGCAGCTAAGGAAGCCTGAGAGCTTGTTAGAAATACAGCCCTGCGGTAGAAGATCTGCACTGGGGAACCGGTCAGCCCTGGATAGGCCACGTTACTGGCCATACAATTGTCTCCACACTACTTTTCAGCATTAGTGGGGGTCACAAATGGAGTAGGTGAAGATAGCAAGGCAAAGAGAAGGCCGTGCCAAGGCGAGGTGTTAGCAGTGTTCACGGAGACGGAGCCTGAGACTAAAGCCAGGTTTGGGCTTAGGAGAGTGGGAAATGACAAAGGCCACATAACTGGACTTTATGCTAAAGGAAGAAGACAGGCTCAAGAAACATAAGCATGGTTTTGCAGGACCTGCATGATTGAGTGGTTTTTTAAATTCCATTTTATTTCCTACTGGTTTCTTCAGGGTTGGGTTCTTTGGCCAGATGAGATAACCTTTCAGTAACTCGTTAGCTGGGTGTTTTGTCTTCTACTCTTCACATATTCTCATTCTACCCAAAATGTTTCCCTCTCACCCCTGCCTTTTATTTTGACTATTTATTGCTCTACCTTCAGGTTTCTGATTAGACAAAATTGTACTGCAAGCCTTTTCTGGCATATTGGGCCTAAGTTGTGTGCTTTCTGTTCCACTGTAGACTTTCTAATCTTACCATTGACTGCAGTTGTTCATTGTATTATCTGTTGCCCCAAGATGGATGGAAAGTTTCATGAAAGTGAACACCATTGTAATAGTTTCTTTCTTGAGTTCTAGGTCTATGGTATAAGTCCTGGCACCAATTGGCATCATTAGTAAAGGTACTATATTTAAGGGTACCCTAAATAGTTTCTGAAAGAATAAATGAATAACTTATGGACTGATTTAAAGTCTATTTCAAAGAGTGTACACTTAGCACATATAAATCCTGAGTTCAATCTTTAGCACAAAAAGGTCTCATTTATTTAACCTCTTTTTTTCTCTCAGTGAAATTGTTCCTGTTGATATTTTTCAATCTCTAAATTTTTTCTTTGGTGAAAATACTCAATTAGTATCTGTATGAAGAATGTTCCTGCAACGACATCTCCATTTAGCATCTTTTCATGTATTCTGTACGTATTCAATGGCAGTGCAGACCCACATGTCTAAAATAAAGCTCATTTTATTCTAAAATCTTCTTATTTCCTCACTTTTTATTCAAATTATTGACAGTGACATTATTCTTCTGGCTAACCAGCCACACTTCTTTCTTTCCTCCTCATAGTCTTAACACAAATCCTTATTCTTTGTAATGTTTTTCTAGCGGACAGGATCACTCTTGTCCAGGGCCCTATTATTATACAACTGGGTTATATGGGAAAGTTTTTTCACTTCAGCAGATATTGTTAGAACATCTGGATATTCATGCATAAAAATGAGGAGATTGTCTGACTTTATACCATGTATGTACAAAGATTAATTCAAAAAGTGTCACAGACTTACATGTAAGAGTTAAGAGCATAAAATTCTTAGAAAAATTATAGAAAGTTATAGATACATGAGAAAGCAACAAAAGAAAAAATAGATAAATAGGATGTAAGTAAAATTTTCAAGAGTATGCAAGAAAGTAAAGACAACTCACATAATGAGAGTAAATATTTGCAAGTCATATATTTGATAGACGAATTATGTTCAGGACATGTAATTAATAGCAATGCAGTAACAAAAAGACAGCACAATGATCTGAATAGAAGCTTCCCCAAAGAAAATCTGAAAATGACCAATATGCACACAAAAGGACATTAAATATTTATAGTCATTTGAGAAATACCATGAGGTATGACTTTATGTAAGCACAAGGATGACAATAATTGTGAAGATATACAAATACAAATGTCAAGGATGTGGAAAAAGTGGAATACATACACACACAGATGGTTGTAAAGCAAAGTAGTACAGCTGCTTGGGATAACAGTTTGACAGTTCCTTAAAAATTAAACGATTAACGTAGACCACAACAGTATCCTGTGTATATGCCCAGGAAAAATGAAGACATATATGCACACAAGAAAGCTTGTGCAGAAGTGTTCATAGCAACATAATTTATAATCATCCAAAAATGAAATCAACTTATGTTGCCATCAACTTACGGATTAAATAAAATGGTATATCCATATTAGGGAGTATTATTAAAAAATAAAAAGAAACGAAATTTTAATGATATGTGATACAACATAGATGACTTTGAAAACATGGCAAGTGAAAGAATCCAGTCATAAAAGATGACATGTATGATTCTAGTTATACGAAGTACCTGACTGTGTAAATCTATAGGCATCACTATATTAGTAGTTGCTGATGGACGGATTTGGCTAATCAGTGGTGGGTTTCTTTAAGAGGGGACAAACAGGTTTTAAATTGAGACTGTGATGATAGTTGCCTAATGTGAATATACTAAAAGTAATTGAGCTGTAAAGGTTAAATGGGTGCAATTTGTGGCTTACAAATCATGTATCAATATGCTTATTTTAAAAATCTCCTAAAGCATTCTCTTTATCTTGTCAACTTCTAATCCATCCAACCCATAGCCACGAATTAAAGCATCATTTTGCTCATTTGCATTTCTGCTCAATGCCCACCATTTTTTCTCCAGTAAGCCCCAAGTTCGGATTCTTTCATCTGGCATGTAAGATCCTGTGTATTCCAATCTCAGTATACATTTTTGTTCCCCTGTCTACTTTTCCTTTGGAACTCTGCTTCAGCTGGCTTGCCTGACTCTGTCCTTATCCCTGTCCCTTTGTTAATGTTGGTACCCTTACATAGGACACAGGTTGTTTTCTATTTTCTATCTAAAATTTATCACTTTCTGGTTTTATCTCTCCAATGAAAATTTTCTCAGCTTGCATAATTCTCAGAGATTTTTCTCTCCCATAATCCAGCACTGTTTATTTTATACTTAACTAATTTAACCTCTGTGGCATGTAGACAAAGTTATATTCCAAATTATTTAATAACAAAGGCAAGAGAATCAGTGCACACATATTCAGAACATTTTCTAGAAGTAAACATTTTAGGATTTAGAGATAATTAACAGTTAAGTGCAAGGAACCAGGAAGTGATCTTCTTAAATTATAATTTATTTAAATATAATTTAAAACATTGCATTCTTGAAAATGGCCCAGCATCATGTAATAATCTTTTAATTGAAAAAAGCACTTAATGAATGAAAATAAATACTGGGAAAGATAAGTAGGAATGCAAAAAAACAAAATAGGTAGTCTATTTTCTGGGCAGTCTAGATGCTAATCCTATATTCATTATATAAAATTATCTCTTAGTAAGGAGAAAGAAATGACTTTGATTATGAGTACCAGAGAGATTTTGTAAGTTCATTTTTATCTTTTTGTATCATGTATCTTTGAGAATTGCCTAAAATATAATTCCTGGACAAGCCTTGACAAGAAAATTGTTTTCAATAGGCATAAATTACTATCATAATATTAATGATAGTGATCAGAGTTTAATTCTCATTATCCACGACATGTACTTATATGCATTTTCTCATGCAATCATCAAAATAAACCTTTGAGTTATATGCATGCTATTATTTTTCTTATTTTATACAACTTGATGGATACTGTACAGTTTGTTTGAATGCAAATATGAGAAAACCTTAAAATAACAGCTATATCAGAAGCCTTTTCCTCTATCATTTAAATACACAGATATATCAACCCAGGTTTCAAATGGCATAATGTAGCTCTGCTTCTACAGAGTCCTCAGAAACCAAGACTCTTACCAGTTCACCATTCTGCCATCCACTGGGCATGACTTTCAGCCTCATGATTCACAGTGGAAATACGTTTTAGGCAATTAGATTGAAGAAAGATGAATAAGAAGAGGCAAACAGCACATCAGCCTTTTTTTTAGGCTCAGAAATTACTCAGAACATTTTCACTTAAACTGGGCAGCATTAGTCATGTGGAGCAATGCAAGAATTAGTTTCAAGAATGGCTAGAGAATGTAGCCCATATTCTAGGTAGCAATATATCCAACTAAAAATTGTATTATTAATGTAGAAAGATGTCGGAATGGATATTGGGATGACCCCAAAGCCTTCCTATGTCATCTCAGGTCATGATTACTATGTAGTAGCATTGGTATCAAAGCCCTCTTTTCTGAGCTCATGTGCTCGAAATGTCCCTCCAAGCACCTCAATTCTTCCTAAGGGCACATTTAATTGAAGACAAAGGGACAAGAAGAGAGTCTTAACTAAAATCCCTCAGTATTCCATGAGGCTGCTGATTGAAAGCTGTCTTTGTGTCATGCATGAATTCAATGGGGGCTGGGAGCTGGTGGGTTAACAGCCCTATGTTCTCAAGCAGGTCAGAGAATGAAATTCATCATGACTTGTATATTATGCTCGTTCATAATTTGATTGGGGACTGGAGACTGAATAATGGTCATGCATTTTTCATGTTCCATTATCATTTATGGTGAGCCACAAAACAATTGGTTTTCAAATTATTAATAGTAAATACAATTGCATTGCTCAATTTCATGCTAAACAAACTGTATTACTCAGAGACATCAACATGATTTCTTATTTGTGTCTGGAGATATATATTAAACCTCAGAACAGGAAAATCAATTCCAACTTCAGCATTACAGAACTTTAGAAGGTACTTTGGGAATCACTGAGAGTGGTCCTTAAGAACACTTATTCCCCTTTAAGTAAAAGCTGCGGGTTTTAATATGGTATTGGCTTTGTCCAGAAGCTTTCTTCTGCTTTTCTGTTTCTTTTCACTTCAGGTGAGTTACACACCTGAAAGAAGGTGGATTTAGAAATAAATATTTTTCTATTTCCAGTTGACTCTGACCATGTCACTTCAGTCTAAAGCCTATCTCTCAACTATGAAGTGTTGCAAAAATAGTAAATATTCCTAACGCTTTTGTAAGAAATAAGCAATATATTTTATAAAGTGTGTGATATAGTATGTTGTACTAGTGATATATTATTTTAAATTTTTATCTTTGTGATTTTTTTCTGTTTTTCATAGCACCAGCCTATTTACCACTGTGTGATTTTCTAAATATTGATTACTCTGGATGCACATGAAGGGTGTTCTAATTCTTAGAAAAAGAAAAACTTACAGACTAGCTTGGCCACTGCACAGACTGGATACAATGTTTCCTGGTGCTTTTCTATCTCTAGTACATAGGATTGATTTATGGAACTACACATTATTAATATTGCTACTTCAGATGTATTTTTTTTTACATTCTGAGCTTCTGTTATTTCATGTGTTAACAAAGGATAAAAATTACACTTCCTTTACAAGGTCATATGGAAAATTAAAGATAATGAATGTAACCTCCTAATACTGGTATCTACCCAGAAATATTATCAGTTCCTAATACTAGTGCCTTTATCTTAATATTCCTTAAGGTAGAGGGAACTACTTAGGCAAAGGTGAAGTTGAGTAATATAACAATAGGTTACCATAGGAAAATTTTCCAAAATAGAATCAGCCTAAGCTAAAAAGAATGTGTTTTGGAAACAAAAGCAAAATTTTTGCTCTCATTGAAAGGTTTTCAGAAGTGTAGGTGTTGCAAGTTTGTGCTTGAAGTTTTCTAGAGCCATAATTTTTGCTCCTTTTCCCTTTAAGCCTTAATCATTCCTTTCTAAGAGACTGAGAAACTTCAATCCTGCTTGCACAAATCACTTTTCTAGTGTGCGTATTTTAACATGTGAGGTTACGTGGGACTGGATATATGTAGAGACAGTGTGTGGCAGAGGAGTACAAGTTGGACTGGGCATTAGTGTGTTCAGATTTCTGTGAACAGAAGCTGTAACACGAGCGCCATCATCTCTTTGAGGCTCTGCCTCCTTCATAAAAACAGAATCAAAGTTTACTCAGTATCCCAAATTCAAAGGATATCCAAATAAAACACTGAGCTAAGTAACTGAGATTTTAATTCATAACAGTTACTGTGTTTTCTTGTTCAGATGCTTTCTCCAGTAATTATAAGGCTGTCATACTCGCTACAGAGCCGCAGATCGTCCCTGACTGGTAGTGACTAATTCCATCTCTACAGAGACGACTTCATTGCCAAACTGCCTCAAAGTCCAGACTTTAAATTTTTTCATGTCATTATAGAGATTGTAAATAGCCTTACAGATAAATTCATCACCATTTATCAAGCCAAAGTCCTATATGTCTCAACGCAATTTAAACCTTTAATTTCCTCTCTCCCAATCCATCCATCCATCTGCTTGTTCATGCATTCATTCTTTATTTTTCCAAACAAGTGTCTTAGATATGTACTGTATGCTTATAGTCAAGTTGCTGCAGGGACACTGATATTTCTGTCTTTTGTGAGGTTTAAGGATAGTAATTATCAAAATAAATCTTAGTGCTGTAAAAGTCCAACTTGTTAATCACAGAGTCATGTTAGATGTCAAATCAAGGGTATGAGATCTTGAGCTAGTTTCATCATCTTTCTGAGAAACGTCTTCATTTTGTTTAATAGAGAGGAATCATATAAGCTTTCTCCCTGGTTGTTGTGAAGACTGAGTGAGCAAATGTAGATGAAGGGTAGGCACAGTCCTTAGTATAAAATGTTGATGCAATATATAATACTTATTATCATTTGTAGTAAATTTGATAAAAAACACATTTGAATTGAGAGAAAAAGATGAAGACAGGCAAACCACATAGTGAGTGAACCTAGTGAGGTGAAGTTAAACCTCAGTGAGCAAATAGTTTTTACTTATGACATATATTGTAACTTTCATTATGAATCTGAAGCCATAAAATTTTTTGTACATAATACATCTGAGAAGTGAATTGTTCCCAGAACAGTGCCCTCAAACTAATGGCATAAAAAGTTTTGTATATCATACATCTGACAAATGAATCATACCCAGAACATATCTTGTTTAGACTCTCAAAATTTAGTAATAGTATATAAAACCAGATTTTAAAATGTACACAAGTTTAAATATATTTCACCAAAGTAGATAAAGTGATAGCAAATAAACACATAGAAAAATTTTCAGCTTCCTTAGCCATTAGAGAAATTAAAATCACAAGACTTAAACACAAAAGATCAAGTAAAAAATGCTATAAATAACCTTATGCTGGTAGAGATATAAAGGAAATGAAATTGTCACATTTTGTTGGTAGGAATGTAACATTTTATAAACATTTTACAAAAAGTTTAGCAATGTCTTAAAAAGCTAACCATTACCTACTATGTGACACAACAATTCCACACTTAAGTGTATACACAAGAGCGATGAAAGTGTACATTCACACAAAAATTTGTACACAAATATTAATAGCAACTGTATTTTTATAGCTCCAAAGTGGAATGGAAATATTCTAAATGTTCAGCAACAGGTGAACCAAGAATGAGTTGTGTTGTACTCATGTGATACAGTACTACTCAGTAATTCAGCAAAGATACATATATATGTAACATATTTTAAATTATATACACACACATATATATATAACATATATTCACATATATAATATATATTATACACACGCACACACACACACACATATATATGTAATATTCTATGGATTTTGCCCCTCAAGAACCAATAAATTTCTAGCCTCTGACCTCATAATTATTTACTACTTTTTAAAATGTTGGTTCATTTCAAAGAGATGATTTTATTTTATTCAGTTTTTTATACTATTATTTTCCTTGGAATGTTTCATCTCACCTAAATATAACACTTTACTGAATATAGAAATTTTTATTGAACTCTGTAATTTTTTTTTCTTTAGACATCTGAGTCCTACAAAAGTTCTTATCAACTAGAAGTATGTTTAAGATATACAGCATGAAATATGAGAAACTAAATATGGCCGACATTCTTGGTTTTCTACCCATCAGATATCTTTCTGTCCTGGCCAATGAAATCCCTATTTTATTATTGCAGTGTGTATTTACCCCTTAGCAAATGAGATTTCAATTTAAGCCACACACCCTTCTGGCAGATGATAACTCAAATTCATCAACAGGATGTGAGAAGTTTAGGAAACTGAAATTATCTACCTTTTTTACCATTATTACTAAAAGACAGTCACTTGAGGTTGTGCCCATTATGAACCAACTAATTCCCTTCTCCTTATAAATTTGTATTGATTTTTCAGCTCACGTATAAAACCCTAAAAGTTGTACGGATTAATAGGGTAACATGACGCTGTGATACTTCATACATCATGAAATGCTTAAATCAGTTTAAAGATAGCTATCTCACCAAACACTGTCATTTCTTTAGATAAAAACCTTCAAAATTCTTTCCTCTAAGTCTACAGTGCAACGTTGTTACCTAGAGTTACCCTAATTCTCAGTAGAACAGCGCACCTTTTCCTCCTATCGAACCATAGCTTAGTACACACTGATGAGCCTTGCAGGTCCTTCCTTCTCCTCTATCCACCATGACCTCAGATCACTAATCAATCTGCTCTCAATTTCCACATGACAAACTCTCACTGGATTCTACATATTGGTGAGATCATGCAGTACTGTCTGTGCCTACCTTTGCTTTCTTATCTTTTGAGATGCTGCTTTGTGAGAACCAGGCACAAGAAGTGTTGCAGCTGGCTTGTGATAATGGGGAGAGGGATTACCAAGGCACGACAGTGTGGAGAGGAGAAAAGCTGCTGGAGTGGAGATTCTTGTTGGCATTGTCAAGTTACTGTACCAACTCTTAAGTCCTCTAACCCTAGATTTCTTGACTTCTTTGAGATAGTGAATGCTTATGATTATCACTTGTAATCAGAAATTCCATTACTTGGAGTAAAATATGTCTCAGTGGATATGGTAAACTTTGAATTTGAATCTGAATATTTTTAGCGTACGCAGACTGACTGCCTGGGCCAATCATTTATGTCTATACACACATCCTGTGGCTCTGTTCTTCAGAAACTAGTCTACCTTTATTCCTTTACCACTTCCTGAACTTTCTTTTCTCTTCTGTTCATTCCATTTCTCAATCCAGTGTTAAAACTGTCAACTTAGATTTCTGCTGGGCTGAGTACATCACATCTCTGCCAAACTTTCAGTAATGTCTTCTTTCTCTGTTAGGGAGGTTTTATTATTTTCCCCCAGTTAGATATGCCTGTCAAATGCCTCAAAAATATCCAATCTACTTGCCTGTGTGCCTTGTGCTAAGGACTAACAAGCCTGAGCTTTTATGGCATTAAGGCCTAAGAAAGGACAGGATTCTGCACGCAGAAAGATTCTCCAATGTTGTTTCTTCTGTCCCTTTGTGAGAAGTGCTGAGGAGGCGAAAGAAAATGTTTATGATTATATGAGAAGCCAAGCTCTGTGGGCACTAGTTTGCTGTTACTGCCCACGATTTTTGATGTTGGTAAGAAGATACAGGGATGGAATAACGTCTAAAATCAAGGATGAGCTGAGTGAAGCTGCTTTCACCTTGAGGGGTATGGCTGGGATGCAGGGGTACAGTGAGAAGGATTGCAGCTGTATAGTGACATGATTCTTTCATGTTCAGGGGATTTCTTACATTCTCTGGGTGAGTTTTGTACACTGATTTTTAAATAGGGCAAGAGGGCTAGTTGGCTGACCTCTCAAATAAGCCTCGGGGAAAATTCAAGATGTGGTCCGAGAGTGCTGGCACCAGCCCAGACACATGAGAACAATTTATTTCAATATGTTTAGAGAATGTTCTTCAAATTATCTTGTTAAAAATCTGTCACTTTCCTTCCTGGACTGAAAGTTGATAAAGAGTTTAATGAATATACATTCTGGTGGGCAGACAGTCGCTTCTTCATTTGCTAGATTTGTCCTTCATCCTATCAAGTCTGGACAAAAAGCCCTTTTCATCATTTGTGTCTCTTTGGCTAGAGAAGCAATCTGAATTAATGTTCCAGCTGACCACAGAGGCCATGGCCTCACTCTGCTGATGGGGGGGCAGGTGCTGGCTATTAGCATTTGGAGCTCTCTGGTATACAATGCTGGGCCATGGGACTGCCTTAGGCAACTTTGTTAGGTATCTACTTAACATTCTGAAGCAGACTCCGGTGATTTGCCTCTGAATCTGCTTCTTTCTCAATGTCCTGATATCAGCTGTTGGCAACTTCCAGTTGCTCAGGCCAGAATCTTTGTTATAGTCCTTGATTTTAAGATTTCTACCTCCTATTTCATCCCACTCACCAGCAAATCTTGTTGTCTCTACTTTCAAAGTTTATCCAGGGTATAGCTGCTACTGCTCTAGTTTGAGCGAACATCTCTGCCTTGATTGTTTAAAAGGCATCCTGAATCATGTTTCTAAATCCACTCTTGCCCCGGTTCAAACTCTTCTCAAAGCAGCAGATTGACCTTTACAAGCACAAGTCAGCACATGTTTTTCCTTTGTTCAGTTCTCTAGATTTCTTCCTTAGCCCATCTGTTCTGTTTTTCTTTTGCTCAATCTGCCTCAGCACTGTTACCTCCTGGCTGCTCCAAGAACATACCAGAAGTGCTGTCTTTCCAGGAGAATTGCAGTTGTATGTTCCCTTTGCCTGGAATGTTCTAGATATTGGTGCACTGCTTCCATGGATCTTTTGTGTTTTATATCTTTCTCATGAATATGTCTCTAACCCCTTATCTAATCTTTTACTTTCCTCAGTATCTTCCTGCTTTCCTGCTTGGCTTTGCCTCAGAGCACTCACCATGATCTGATAAAGCACATTTTACTTAGTTGCTATTTGTTGCTGTGTTCTTTCACTAAGACATATAATTGATGAGAGCAGGGACATCCATCTGTTTTATTTACTGAGCTATCCTTAGTATCTACTATCGTGTGTGGCACAATAAGAAGATATTCTCAAGCAGAGATCAAGAGTCAGTACCCAATGGTCTGTGGTTCAGCCACTTATTTTTGTACATAAGCTTTATTGAAACATAGGTATATCCATTCATTCTTGTACCAATTGCTTATGGCTGCCTTTAAGTGGCAGTGACAAACACTGTATATTCTACAGGCATGAAACATTTGCCCTTTAATAAAATGCTTGCCTAACCTTATTCTTAGGACTTTATAATTTGTCAGGGAATGAAGACTAGAAATTTTTGGAAAACAGTTCTTCATAAATCTTTTAAATATCTGCACATATTTTATTTAGTAGCACAGATTGCTTTTTTTTTTATTTCTGATATTTAGTTTCAAGGAAGTTTGTATAGCCATCAGCCTTCAAAAATACCCCCTCAAGGGAAGGACACTGATGTTTACTGACTATTTAAAAAGTTTTAAGGTTAATAAGGACAGCACAAAATGGAATAATATCCCTGGTTCCTTTATAGTCACAATTAATATTATCAAAATGGCCACCTTGCCAATAATGATATATGCAGATTTAATGCAATTTTAATTAAAGTACCAACAGCACTCTTTACAGAACTAGGAAAAAACAATCCTAAAATATATATGGAATCAGAAAAAAACCAAAATAGCCAAATCAATTCTGGACAACAACAAGATCAAAAATAAAACAAAGTAGGAGGCATTATAATCCTATTTTTTAAGTTGTTCTGCAAAAATACAATAAGAAAAACAGTATGATACTGAGGTAAAACATAGCCACATAGACCAGTGAAATAGAATCAAAGACACAAAACACCCCCATGCATCTTTAGCTATCTGATCTTTGATAATGGAGTAAAAACATACACTGGAGGTAAAATAACCTTTTAAACAAATGGTTCTGGGAAAACTGGTTATCCATATGTAGAATAAATCTAGATGCACCTGTTAATCTTTACTAACGTCAAATAAAAATGGACCAAAGACTAAGATATAAAAATAGAAACACTGAGTCTTTTGGAAGATAAAATAGAGAAAATACTTGAAGACATAAGCATAGTCATAGACTTTGTAAAGATAACCACAATTATAGAAGTGATAATATCATGAAATCAACATGTATGATTATATTGAATTTAAAAATCTTTTGTATAGCAAAAGAAACAATCAGAGCAAAGAGACAATCTGCAGAACCAAAAATCCATTTAAAAAATGGACAATTGATGAATAGACATATTTCCAAAGAAAAAGCACAAATGAAAAATATATACATGAAAAAAGTTCAACATCTTTGACCCATTAAGGAAATGTAAATCAAAACAACATTGAAATTCCCTGTAAGAACAATTATCATCAAGAACTCAAAAAATAAGCTGCCAAGGATGCAAGGGAAAAGAAATGCTTCTCTTAGTGGTAGGAATGCAAAATAGTATAACCATCATTGAAATTGGTATGAGGATTCTTCAAAAAATGAAAACTGAAATTTCATTTGATAAAGCTATAACTTTCCTATGTATCTTCCCAAATGAATTAAAGTTATTATTAAAGTGATACATAATACCTATTGTTATGGTCTGTAACTGTCCCCTCAAAGACTCATGTGCTCATAGATAAAGCCCATAGGCAGCTGAAATTAAGGTGTGTGAACATGGATTAAGGGTGTGGCAAGTGAATTAATTGATTCCACTGATTGGTTTAACATAGTTTTGGGTGTGGGTAAGAGGAAGATCCACTCTGGGTAGGGCGTGCAGGATAAAAGCGAGAGTGAGGCTCCATGCTGCCACTGTGCTGCTTCCTGTCTGCTCTGCCATGGGCTGTTTTCCTTCTTCCATGCCTTTCTGCCTTGGAGCCAGTCAATTGTGAACTGAAACCACTATGAATTGTGATCCAAAAAAACCCTTTTCCTCGTTTAATTTGGCAGTGCTGGGTATTCTGTCCCAGCAATAAAAAGTAAATAGGGTACTGATGTTTGTATTAGCACAACTGTCAAGAGGTAATTTATGGGAAGAAACCTATGGCCCATCAACAGATAAATGAATAAAAAAATTAGATATGTATATATATGTCTATCTATCTATGAGTATTAACATTGTAAAGAAGGATAAATTGGAGTCGTCTATAGAAAAATGGATGGACCTTGAGACCATAATGTTTAGTGAAATAAACCAGACACAGAATAGACACACAAGTTAAATATTGCATGGCTTCTCTTATCTAAGAAAGCCAAAATATGAAGTAGAATAAATGAGAGGTGGTAGAAAACAAGGAGGCAGACTTTTTTTGACATAGAGGAGGGGAACTGGGGGAGAGTGAGGATGGATAGGGAGATCATAGGTTATCAGAATATGATTTATGTATCTGCTGATTCCTCAGAATGAATGCAAGTATTATGTATCATAAACATACGCTCGTAAAACAAGAAACAAAAGTATGCACAACAAACCCCTCTCAAAAAACAAAACAAAACTGGGCTGGGGGTTTAGCTCAGCAGTGTAAGTCCCTGCTTGGCAAGCGTGAGGTCGTGAGTTTGATCCCCTGCACCAAAACAAAATAAAACAAAACAACAACCAAGATTCTAGTTTGCTAAACCCAGGTTTTTTCTCTCCTGCAGTGTAACTAACTGTGCAGGTATCACATGGTCTTCTGCATCATTCAGTAACAACTGAGTCTTAGGAAAGCAGCACAGTAAAATGCTAAAGTTCTGGCTGCTGCTTTTGCTGCAATAAAATACTTTGTTCCTGACCTAGGAATCTCATGCCTTCTGCCAATGTCTATGAAACTGTTACAGAGTACTGTGCTAATTTATAAACTGGTCAAAATCTTTGACCCTTCACAATTACTGACACTATGGCAAAATATATTGAATCAGGTGGGGCAGAATATACCTGTAATCCCAGGACTTGGGGGGCTGATGCAGAAGGATTGATGTGGGTTTGAGGCCAACCTGGGCTACATATTGAGTTCATTAGCAGCCTTAACTATGTAGCAAGACTTTGTCTCAAGAAAGAAAGAGAGAGAGAGAGAGAGAGAATGCAAAATTACAAAATGGCAGAAGTTTGATCACCAGACTGGAATGGAAAGGAAAATTTGATAAAGTAGTTTTGTAGTAGATAAAGAAATGAAGATGACATATTAAGTTAAAAGAAAGTGGAAAAATTGATAAGACATGTTCTCAGATGTGAGGGGAAAGGTACCAAAGAATATACGTAAGAGAATAATCCTAGGCAAGAGAGAAAGCCATCCAGTCTGCCCTCTGAAGGCGGTGGATGGGGACCAGATAGTGCAGAGAAAGTAAGACTGAGGTATAGAGCAAGAAATGAGAAGGTATTTCAAGCAAAGATGTGAGGGAACTGAGACAGAAAAACTTGTAAATTTATAGAAACTTTGTGTAATATACTAAGAAGTGTGGAGTGTATATCTGTTAGAAAACTGTGGGAAAATGTGACACTAGAAGATAAAAGAAAATGGTTCCATAAAAAGATTAGTCTGGCCAATACGCAGGATATTTTGAAATCAGCAGAGCCTGAAATGGCAAGTTTAACTGGGAATCATTTAAAAAGAGTATTTTATTAAAAACTACAAGTTGTAGAGAAGTAGAAATAAACTAAAATCTCTGAATATATACAACCTGCCTTAAGAAAAAAATAAATAAAATGAACAAACAAAATCCAGTATAAACATAGTTAAGATGTTCTTTATACATCTAACTTCCCTATCCTCTGGTGGTAAAATCTATTCTGATTTTGGTATTTGTGAATTCCAAGTTTTGTAAAACTACTTTTGCTAAATTATTTTCTTAAACAACTATTATGTTGCTATTGTAGCTCACATTTTGTTGTGACACGCATATTAATATATGTAACTTTAGTTTAGTCCTTTTCAATATGTACTGTTCCACTGTATGCAATATTAGCATTCATTTGTCAGTTCCCTTCTTGATGGTATATACATATTTTTGAGATTTTTGTTATTTCAATCACTGTTGAAGTGAAGATTCTTATAAGTTCCCTATACATGCGTATATGAATTCTTAAGGCTACACACTTAAGAAGGAATTTCCATGCTGTGAGTTATATGAGTAGGAATGCTATTTTAGTAATGTAGGAGAGAGCTACCTGGATCAAAGTAGATATGGTTAATGGGAGTAAATAAACCATTAATCTTGTTTTTAGGGAAAATGGACAGTATATTTATTTAAAGTGAAGTAACGCAAAAAATGGAACCTTCAGAAATGAAGACCCAAAGAAACAAGACATTTGGAGTTTTAGGGAAGTTAAAAGGGAACAAAGATCTAGGGGCTGGGGATTTAGCTCAGAGGCATAAGTGCCTGCTTTGCAAGCTCATGGTCATGAGTTTGATCTCTAGTACCAAAAAAAAAAAAAAAAAAAAAAAAAAGGATACAAAGATCTAGTGGTACCAGCTTGTATGAAATTCAAAGGCCTAATTCTTTAAGTTATTTTTAGTGTCTCTGAGCCCTGGGAGATAAATTAATTCCTTTCCTCCAAATGTATCTTAGGTATTCAGATGAGGGTCTTCAAAACAAAAGGGACAAAGAAACTCTAGCAGTAACCTTCCTGAATTTTAGAACCTGCTTTGGGGATAAGGGGAGGGGAAGTTTAGTGTAGCCTTCCTGACTACCATTTCCTTAATATCCAAGGTGCCACACTTTAGGCTTGTGTGCTACACCTCAGCATTAGTATTATTGACTCATGTACCAACTTTAGTGACAAAAAAATCTATTGCCAGAAGACATGAGTGGGTTATATGTAGAAAAATATAATAACTTCTAGAGTAATTTAAAAGTAATCATTTTCTATGTACAGGAATTCAGCTTCATTGTTGAATGAGTTAGTAGCATCAGTTCCACAAAAAGCCTTAAATTCAAAATTTAAATACTTATCCCAAATATTATATAGTCAGAAACATACACTCTAGGACAGAAAATTGCAAAAGCTTGGTTTTTTTTAACAATGACAATACATGATAAGGGTGGTATGGAAGAATGGCCTGTGAGATTTTCAGTGGCATATATCCTCATTTACTAGCTGGAAGGTTGTTATCTGTGTGGGATAATGTCAGAAACAATTGCCAAGGTGTTTTTCCAAAGTCTGTCCGCACTGTCCTTATGTCTTTCTACAGTCAGTCTTTTGAGGTTGCAACAATGCAAATATTCCAAAGAGGAAATTTGGTACATAATATTTATAAGTGTCTATTGGAATAAATGTGTTCATAGTGCAGATGACTCTGAAGATGAAGATTTCTGACTTTGCAAAATATATATCAAGTCTAAATCCAGTGTAGTGAAGCCAAGATTAAAAACCAGGTTTGTCTGTCCATAAAGTTTTTTTCTAGCTTATTTCCAGTTATTAACATTTTACTATGAGCTAATCCTGAAAATTAAACCAGATGATACAAACCTCCCCTGGAATGACTCAGCATGGTTAATAAATATCAAAAGTTCCCACAAATCACTTGGTCCCCACTCCTCTTATCTTTGGAGCAGCCAAGATAAAATGAGTGGTGGGATTTAAATAATAAATGCTGCCAGAGAGAGGCAACACCAAAGAAAGGTGTTTGGATATCACTGGGCTTTAGCAGGCTAATGTCTGAGATAAGTAGTATCCAGGTGGCCTTCTGGTGCTGGCCAGGTTATTGTAATGGAACTGGGGGGCCTTGAGAGATTCTGAGGCTGCCTAAAGAGAAGTGAACCTGTGAGAGGTCAAGTAAGGTGGGAGGACCTGATTAGCTAGTGTCATGGAAGGGACATGTGGTGAAAAAGCCAACAGGAGAAAGAATATATCATAGTCAGTTGAGAGGAAATTTACAAAATAACATTGAGCTTACAAGTGCTATATACAATGCTGCATCTCAGAGATGGAGAAAAATCTATTCATTTTTTTTTCCATGTAGGTTCAAAGAAATACCATATGGGTGAAGGAACTTAGGCACTCATGAGAGAGTTTGATTTAAAAAAATAGATATGGAGTCTCAGGAAGAAAAGGTCATAGTTTTTGGTTTGAATCTTTTTTAGTCTACTTTTGTTTCCATAACTTCTATGATAAGCTACCTAACTCCTGAATAATATATTTATTCAGCCCGTGCTTCTGAAGGCTGGAAAGTTCACTGGGTGCTGCATACAGTTAGAGACTTTACTGACAGTGACCCTGTCAGTTCCCAAAGTGGCACAGGACATCAGATGATGACCCAAAACAAGTTTGCCTGCTTAAGTCTCTCTTCTTCTTCTCATAAAACAACTGATGCCATGCTGAAGGTGGTACTTTTATGATCACATCTTATCCTAATTACCTGCCATAAGTCCCACCTTCAAACACTCTTAGCATATGGCTCTGGAGATTAAATTTCAAAAAGATTTTTGGCTAGGTCAGTCAAATCATTGCAGTAGTTAATAAAACAGCCTGATCATATGCATAAAAGTCAGAGTATCCTTGAGTAGGAACCTATTGTTTGGAAGAAAATGTTATGGTATATTGAATCTGGTTCATAATTAAATGAATGCCAGGATAAATTAGAAACATGAGACTATCTAGGACAAAAAATCCCAATATGGTTAACACAGAGATTCTAACTCAGTGTAATAAACACAATTTATGAACCTGAGGTGACTATACTATCAGACACCACTGGAGACAAGAAGCTGTGTCTCTCATGGGTATTATCTTCAGAGTAATAATTTGCACACCATAATTTTAACATTGCTGTGAGCCAAAATGACAATAGAACCATGTCGAAGGAGGTCTCTGTTGGTTTTTCTATATAACAAATATGTTTTATGCGTGAAATAATGGAGAAATTTGTGTAAAGCTCAGATATTGCCCCTAGAAGCTTCCCTGACCCCTACAGTGAGATTCTGATGAATCCAGTGTCAAGGAAGATGTAGTGTTGTAGAGAGGGAAGGGTAGATGAAACAGAAAGACAGAAGCTTAGAAAGAAGGTCATAAGGTGTAATTTTCTCTGGGATTGGAGCTGGTGAGAAGTTCCATAGGGTCAGTACAGGTCAGTGAGCTACGAACATTTTTCTGGTCAAGGCGATAAGATAACTTTTTAGACAGTACACTTCATTTAAGACCAATCAGAGCAAAGGCAGGACTATCACAATGAGGGAAGAGAAAGGTATAAAGAGGAGATGAATTTAAAAAGAACCAACAGGTATAGTATAGCCCAGGGTCAGACTATTTCCTCAAAGCAGACAAAGAAACTTATGTAAAATTTATGATGGACTCAGATCTAGGACAGTGAATGCTTTGAAACTCCAATCTATTTAAATGATGATAAATGTCACAGCTGTCCTACTTTATGGAGTGATTTGCCCAGTAGAAGAGAAAGATTTCAAACTGCCTTTTCCAAAAAGGAGATGAAAATCACTTGAAACTGGTCATTGACACTGTTTCATAAGTCTCTTGAGCTTCAGAAAGTTATAATGCTTTAAAGATAACTTACAAATAAGTGAACACGTTAGAATAAATTAATCTTCCATCTAGTCTGTGGTTTAGTTATGACCAAAGTGAGATATTCCCATGAGGTAAGTCAGAGTTTAGAGAAAACTCCGTACTTATAAAACAAATCACTATTGAACTACCCATTTGTTAATTTAGTAAAATGATTTGCAACCTAGCAGTTGTAGCTTCTTTTATTTTACATGTTGTTTCCATGGTCTTGATTCTCTGAAGACTCAATGTCACATCTAGTATCTGGTGAGTAGTTGAATATTTTCCTTATCTCCAAAGTTCAATCACGTATTTTGGCACACTTGAGCTTTCTCCCTAGGTGCCCTCCTGTTAATGCTAAAGGCAAGCCAAAGGACGTGTCTAATAGAATCCTCAGACAGTGTTCAGTGGCCCTTTGTTCCCAAACTGATGTGACCAGAAGTTTCAGTCCTTCAGATTACATTCATTCCAAGTGACGAGAGCAGACATGTTGCTTTAAGAATACAAAACAAGCCAAAACCAAAATGAAAAATACAGAGCAAAATAGTATGTGTGGTAATAGATCACAAACATTTTCATGAAACTACATATATTCTTATAAATGCACATAATATCCAGAAACATATCAAAACATCTAATGAGAGCTGTTGCCATTCTGGAAAATAATTGGTAACTAAGGGGCAGGATTGCTGCAATATTGGTCTGAAGTGTCCCCAAAACCCACATCTTAAAGGTGTGGTCCCCAGCCCACAATGCTATTGGAAATTGTGGACACTTTGGAGGTGAGGCCCAGAGGGAGGTCTGAGGCCATTGGAGGCAGGTCCTTCAAGGGGATAGTGGGATCACGGCCTCTTTCTATTGTTCTGTTTTGCTGCTGGCCATAAAGATGAGCAGTTTTGGTCTAATATAATCCCATTGCTATTTGCTGCATTGCCACCAATCTAAGAGCAATGAGGTTGGTCTATTACAGAATGGAACCTCTCCAACTATGTCCCAAAAATCTCTTTATAAATCCATTACCTGGCACTTCTGTTGTAATAACACGAACACAAGGAATAAAGAGAGATTTGGTTTTGCCATTTTCTTAGTTACTTTTTTCTCACTGCTGAGATAAAATACCTGACACCCAAAGTTAAAGTGGGAAAGATTTATTTAGCTCACAGTTTGTAGAGGTTTCAGTCTATAATCTGCTGACTCCAAGGCAGAGTGGCTTGGCAGAGGAGGATCACAGAGGAGAACAAGTTTATGGCAAACAAAAGGGAATAAAAACCTCTTCCTGTCCTCTATATTGTATCTAGGCTATCAGGATTAGGGCAGTGCCAAACCAATCAGTGGACTTTTTAGTAATCACCCACCCTTAATTCTAGCATCATGCACTCTAGATTCAGCCACCTCTGAAAAAGGCCCATTTATGATCTTATGAGGCTTTGGGGATACAACTAAACACAAGACATAACAAACATGAAAAGTTTTATAACTTTTCATGGCTGCATCATGTGCATGCATGGCCTTTTAAAATGATAGTTAACCAACTAAGCAGTGCTAACAACAACAGGTGAAATTGGGCCTTCTGAGACCTTGAGGTTTCTACAGTGTGTTAGTTACTTTTCTCTTATTCCTGAGACAAACACCTATTGCCCAACATTAAGAAAGGAAAAGTTTATTTATCTTATAGTATGTGGGAGATTGAGTCTCTAATCTGCTGGTTCCAAGGCAGGGTGGCATGGCAGAGGGGCAACAGTTCAAGGTGGCAGAAGACAGAAAAGGACCAAGAGTTAAGAAGTGGGGAAATACGCCTCTTTTCCTTCCTTATATTGCATGCAGGCTACCCACCCTAGAGTGGGGTAATACTGCATTGTCTCTGTGCCCTCCTCTTGCAAAGGCTCAGCTCAGTGTGTTTACAAAGTGAGGACCCTGGTCCTTTGCTAAGTCACTTGAACAACTAAACTTCTCAAGTTGACACAATGAATCAATCATTATAACAACTCAGAGTGTAAACAACTAGTGCATGTCCTCTCTACCCTAGGATGTAGAACCGCTGAGTTATTTGCTTAAGCTTCTAAACTTCTCAAACTGACACAAGGAATCATCCATAATATACAATTAGCTAACATGCCATTTGATAATGGAAACATTTGCAGTATTAAGGCTTCTTCCTTGTGCGTTGGTAAAATGGTCCATCCATCACAACTTACGTTGCTATTTTGTTATCTTTCATAGTTGAGGGCCACAGAGAGAGGGATGAGGATTGAATTATTTGTTTTCATACCTAAGGACTGTTAAAGAATTTCTTGTTCTCTCAGACACTATACACCATGGGAACCCCACATAGATGGAAGTATAAGGTAGTGTTGGTGCATACTTTATAGTGGCAAAGAATTTAATTTTTCCTAAATTAATAGGGTTTGGGGAAATACTGTAGAAAGTAAGAAAAAAATGGGTATAAAAGAGTGGAGTGGAGGGAAAGAAAAAAAAGCTACAGCACAATATTTTTCAGATCTGTCTCAGTAACAAGTAGTAAAACTGAGCTTGAACAAGGCTGTGTAAAACAACTTTATCAGAAAGATACCAAGCAGGATCTTAATGCACCAAGAGGAAGAAGAGTGCAGCTGACCTGGTACACTGTTGTTATAAATATTCCTCGGGACTTCGCCTTTCCCTCAGCTTCACTGCAGGCTGGTTTGTTCTCTCAGATCTGCTTTGTGCACTTGGCTGATGAGAGCTTGTTTTGAAAATCCCCCTCCACTGATCATTCTCTGTTATTTGGTTCAGAATTTCCTGTAATTCTTTCATTCTTTTGAATGGTTTTATACTGTTTTGTTATGTTTGATATTTGAAACTATGCTCAACTATAGCAAAGAAAGAGATATTATGATAGCTACTGTTAATATCCGGTTGTCTTGTTGTAAAGTGCTGTGTTGCTTATGTTGTTCTGTTCCAATTTGCTTCGTTCTGTCCTCTTTTGTTTTATTCTCTTTAAAATAAAAAAAAGTTTAAAAGAAAAAGAAAAAGAAAGAAAAAGAAAATCCCCCTCCAGAGAGTGATGCTCTTGTTATCTGAGTGCTGGTTTGAAACCAGGAAAGCACCGTGATTGTTCTGTATTGGGTCACATGTCTGTCCTGGAGTTGATCAGCTATGGTGAGTGATATAGAGGTGCTTTCCTTAGAACTTTCCACTACAACCTCAAATTCGATGTGATGGGTATGCCTTTAGAAGAAGTATTTTTGTTTTTGCAAGGAGGGATCTAAACCACAGACAGACCATATAAAAGGAAGACAAGTAGTAAAGACATAAAAATGTATCATTTGAGAAGCACTTCCCTTTCTACCCTTTGTTCCTTGGATTGCATCCAGTAGTTAAGAATCTAATAAAACACATCTGAGAATGGCAACTTATTACATTTGCTTCAAGTTTAAATAACTGATATGCCATCTCTTTCTTGAGAATAGAACATCTTGCTTGAGGATGGGAAGATAGTAAAATAGGAAGGAGAGGGTTAACTTTGAGCCCTTGAAGGCAGTAGGAGGTAGGGATTCTATTCTGTTGCTACCTCTTTTTCAGATGTTTCCTTTCATTCCTTCAGTATCCAATCTCTCTCTCTCTCTCTGTCTCTCTCTCTCTCTCTCTCTCTCTCTCTCTCTCTCTCTCAATGCTACAAAGGTATTAAAAATACCACACAGTCATAGGGAAAGTGAATTTCCACTAGTGTCATTGCACTATATAGGTTTCTGGAATGTTGTTAAATTTATAATGAGTGACTATATCCTTTCAATGTCTGTATCAATGATTAGGTGTGCATACTTGTTTCTTTTTGAAAGCTTTTATTGAATTCTTAGCATGCATAATACATACATGTATGGGGTTAATCTTAAAACAGTGAAATAATAACTCTATATTACACTACATAAAGGCCATTTTCCATACTTAAGTTAGTAAAGTAAAGCTATTAGGCCAAATGTAGACTACTAATAGAGTTTTGTTTTTTCTTACTTTTTAATTTATTTTTATTGGAGCATGAAAGGAATATAGAACAGCATGGGTTCTTCTGGGAAATTGGTGCATACATTTAGCATATCATGGCCACTTTCAATCCCCCTCCTTTCCCCTTTCTTTCTATTTTCTTGCTTTTTTCCTCCATCTCCAAAATTCTATCCCTTATAATTTCCCAACCTACTTTCCTTCCTTCCTTCCTTCCTTCCTTCCTTCCTTCCTTCCTTCCTTCCTTCTTTCCCTCCTTCCCTCTTTCCCTCCTTCCCTCTCTCTTGCCTTCCTTCCTTCCTTCCTTCCTTCCTTCCTTCCTTCCTTCCTTCCTTCCTCTTTTAGGTGTTTCATGTAAGAGAAGCCATATGACATTTAACTTTTGAATCTGGTTTGTTTAAGTTAATGCCCTGCTCTGCTGTTCCATTTTCCTGCAGTGACAGGATTTAATTCCTGTTTATGACTGAACAGTGTCCTACTATGAACATGGGTGTGTGTGTATCACTATAGCATGATTTCCTTAATTATTTGGAAATACACGTAGGAGATATGCAATGAGGTCAAGTGATTTTTCTATTTTATGAATAAAGTCTGTAGGAACACAGCCATTTGTTCAGATATTGTCTATCACTGCTTTCATGCTACTACAGAGGTGGAAAAAGGTGTGATCCCTGTCTGCCACACACAGAGGGCATGGACAATAAATATCCCTATACCAAAGTACAGGTCAACAAGAGAAAACATAATAAATTCATTCCATCATAATTTTACATGTCATGAAAACTTCATATTGAAGGTCTCGAAGTTCCAGGGTGACTATCCCTTTCTGGCTTTAGTTTTAATGAAATGTGGACAATCATGTAAAAATATGGTTGGACAAAAATGGTCTGATCCCCTTGCGATAGACTGAAGGAAGGAAACTTAGCAAGGTTTGTCTGTGAAGAGTTATATTGGGCTCTTTGTGTAGCTTCCTCTCGGGTAGTAGGAGCAGGCCGTTATGGTGGTCTAAAATGAAATAAGAACTTTTTATAGCCAACTTTCACACAGAAATATGGGAAGAAATTAGAGTAATATTTTCAGGTTTTATGTTAGGCTTTGGAAAAAGGGGCTCCGGTTACTATGACCCACCATACAGAAGAGATAAGAGATTGGAAGATGAGAGGTTAATGAAGAGTTTCTTTTGGGAGTATTACTTTGTTTTCCTTTTTTTTTTTTTTTTTTGTCTTTTTGAGACAGGGTCTCACTATGCAGTTCAGGCTGGTTTGGGGCTCACTTTGTAGCCTAGGTTCATCTTGAATTCTCAACGATGCCCCTGCCTCAGTCTCCTGAGTGCTGGGATTACAGGTGTGCACCATCACCCTCAGCTTGGGGTCTTACTTTCTTACCCCAACACTACAATGGCAGAAGTAGGTAATGATGAGAAATATCATGCTGTGAAAATTGCTTAAAAAACAGAAAATTTGCTTCTAGACCAAAACGTATACTAAGTAGAAATCGATCGGGTAAATACAGGCCTTTACATTATTAGTTATATTTATTGCAAATACACTTTTGTGCAAGTAAACAAAGTATGGCACTGGTTCAATAGTGATCACAAAAATTAAATCTAGAAATGGTACTACTTATAGATCATGAAACCTAATTCTTGTGTTTATAAATAGGGAAATTGAGGCCCAGAGAAACTAAACAAATTGCTCAAAATCACATATATCAAATTCAGTCTAAAACTTGACCATTATACTTCCATTACCTATTTGAAATAGTTATACCTTCTCTCTCCCTGTACTACTTCATTTTAAAATCTTTACTCTCTTAATTTTCAATTTTTTAATCTGCATAAATCCTTCAGTCAGTTGTATTGGTGTGTTCACCTTAATGTTATAAGTATTTCATTATTGTGACTGCATCACAGTATCCATAATACCCTCATATTAATTATTCTCACTTGCTCACTTTTCTGGCATTTTTTTCTTTATAATGCCATATGCCATTTCCCTATGTGATGAATTGTTTAAGAATAGCAGCTTCACATTGGCTGCTGGGTATTCCCTGGATGTTTTCATTATTGAGCCATCCTCTACCGGATGTTCTCCTGCTCCTTTTGTTTTGTTTTGTTTTTACTCCAGAAAGTCACCTTTCATAATTCTGATACAGAAAACCCTGGGATTTTGAGGTATAGCATTCAGCATATGGTGATTATGAAACATTGCTCAGTGATTATGTTCTTACTGTGCCATCAGCCTTGATGTCTCCTCCCTCATCTCATTCTTCAAACACTCAGCCCAAATATACAAACTACACTTCCCCAGGCATCATGCACATCGTACAGAAGACACTCCCTATAAATTGGAAATGGAAGAACTACTATTGGTGGTTATCTCATCAGGGCTCTGCCTCTTAGCTCAGGGAAGCTTCCAAAAGTATGAGCAAGGTGCATGTCCAATTGCAAACCAAAACTTTTAGAAACCTGTGCTCTCTTACAACATAAAATAAAACAAAAAATAACACTAGATAAGCATTCAGGAGGCCTAGGTCTTAAGTCCTAGGTTTGTACATAATCAATTTTGTATATTACCCTAAAGGAGGTAGTATCCTGTGGATTTCAGTTACCTCATCTACAAAAAGAAAGTTAAGCAAAAATAAGTCTAATGTGCCGTATAGTTAGTGATCATATTTTCTGAGCCACAAAATAGGACATATGCTTTGATGAGACAATTATACTTAAGGGGACAATGAAAGTGGAAATATAAAATATGTGTTATCTTGGAAAATCTGGAACATACAGCTTTCCATATTTCCAGTTATAAAATTATTTAGATTTAAGGATTTCTTTGCTTTTGTCTACTTAAGAACTTTCTAAAGTTTACGAGTCATTAATAATCCTGATCACAAATGCTATTAATATTTTTGCCTCACAGTCTCTCAGCCTTTACACTTTCACTATATTTCTCATTCGAAAGCAAATTCCTTTATGCTCTTTTCACACATTCAAAAATATTTAAAGTTTATTCTGAAATATTTAAAGTCCCTCTTGTGTTCCTCTAGAGTCAGTATTGCTATCCAAGTTGTACCCTGCAAGTAGTATCCAGACAGTAGGAAGCAGAGGCTCAGATGTGGTTCATATTCTGCTTCTCAAGTAAGCCCAGGTCCACCTAAATGAAGGGCAGAAAGACACCTTCGGTAGTTGTGATTTTCCTGTGTTAGGTCCTGGACATAGGGGGCTGCAATATAAACACAATCTTTGCCTTCTTAAAAATGGAAGTTCAGTAGAAAAGTTAGATATTAAATAAACAATTATAGAAAATGAGCAACTATAGAAGGAACAAGTTGTTCTAGCTAACGAGTAAAGACTGGAAATAGCACCTTTGTGGCACGTTTCTTCATCCCGAGGTGGGGAGCTGTGATGCTGGCGTCATAGCCAGGGATGCTTAAGAGATCAGTCACTCCAGATGATGGAATTTTAGTGTCAAGTATAAATAAAAATCAGAAGTAAGGAGCCTTATTCCTTTCCCACAAGATCATGAGGCTAAGTCAGCATGCACAGTATTCCTGTTTAAGAAAAGAGATATTTGATCCTAACTTCTATCCTTCATTTCCTCTATGATGCTTAAAATGGTGTCTAAATGAACAGAGTCTCCCAGTTACTATGTGCAAGGGACAGGAATGAGTTGCGGCAGTCTTGATCAAGGGCTTCGCTTTGGGTTTGAGACCAAACCTAAATTTAACCTTTTTCTTGACCTTAGCTTACATGGTGATTGTTCCCTAACAAAGTCTCAAGGTGGTCAGTGGCTAGTTCAGTGCAGAACTCTAAGAACCTGTCATCTCTTCCTATTGCACATAGTTAGAATTAGGCTGGGTTTTAAAGGATGAGTAGGAATCTGCCTGACAAACAAGTTTTTTAAAAAAATTTGTTATTTAAAGAGAAGAAGAAAGAAAAAAAAACAAACAAAACAGAAAGAGGGTAGCAACAATACAGAATTCCGAAGGGGAAAGAAAAAAAAAAAAAAGAACAACCACCACAGCAAAACAAAAACGAAAACAGAAACACTAAGAAATCGCCACTTGATAAGTCACATACTGTCATCATTGGAAATAGTTGTTCAAGTTACAAAGTTAAAACATACAAAGTACACATTCAAACAATGAGCCTGTTAACACTTCTGCTCAACATTCTAACAAAAATA
>PVJX010014235.1:0-45414 GCA_004027295.1 Dolichotis patagonum
GAGATATGCTCTCTGGCTCTCTCCACTGAGAAGGCTCAAAGCTGTGAGCACTTAAATCTCATTTTCTAAAAGGAGCTAAAGCCCCTTGTGGAAATGGTTGATTGCAGGCCTGGCACGGGGAAAGTACAAGAGCCTGGAATGGAAACGCTTGCTGTGCCAGAAAGAAAGTATATGCTCAAAGAATAAGGGGCACATCAATAAGACCTGGAAGGAGTTCCCACAGGGCAAATCTGGATCTCTCTGTATCACACTAAACAATGACAGTAACAGATTTTAAGTCCTTGAATAAAATAAGAAACCAGGAGTCCAAACTATGAGAGAGGAAGGAAGGAGGGTGGGAACATTTGAGGAGGCACAGGATATTTATATAGTCTCAAAATACCTCCTCACAGAACACTTATTATTGTGAGAAAGGGGTTATTTTCTGCAGAGACTGTGCTGTAGAGAAGCCTGGCAAACTCGCTCTGAGAGATCAAAGTGCACATCACTGGGCATGGGACAAGTGGAAGTCACGTGCCACCTGACAGAAGGCAGTGAGAACACGGCAGCCTCTGGAATATTCCTGTGGAAGGTCCTAAGCTTGAATCAAATCATGTGCTGACACCAGACAAGCTAAAAGTGAAGGGCATTCTACAGAGAACTACCCTGTAATCTTCAAGAGGACAAGGAGGCCAACGCTCTGCTTCTCACGGAGTCAGACCTGACAACAGACTGTGAACAGGACTCTTGCTTACAGAGGACAATAATGGGACAACTACCGAAGCCTGCATGGGGCTTCTGACAGAGCAGGATAATGTATCCCATGTTTGGTTCCTGATTTTGATGGTCCTATTGTGGTTATATAGGAAAAGGTCTTTGTAAGAAACATTAGAATATTTATTCAGGAATAAATAAATTCTGTATATTCTACTTGCCACTTTCTGTACATTTGAAATCATTTTATTATTTTAAAGAAAAAAAGATAAACATAACAGTGAAACTGAATTTCAAAACACGTTAGTAGGACAATTATGATAGTAGATATGCTATCTACAACAATACAATATGTGTATTGTTGTCTTTCTAGTAGTTATCTAGGTACAAAATATAGGCATGATATCTTGTCCAAACAATACTAGCACAAAGCTTTTTAGTTAAAAAAAATCTGTCTACAGTAAAATGCTCATGATTCCAAATCTTCAAGGAATGAATAACCCCTAATTTGTACAACTCTGCCAGTTCCCAAATCAAAGGCAATGTGGTAAAGGAAAATTTTAAGTTTATGGAACCCACGAATGTGTATGCAAAAACCTCAAATAAAGTACAAGGTAAGTCTCAGGCACCAACCTCCAGGAGCTGTGGTTTGTTTGTTGGGTTTTGATTTTGTTTTTTTGAGACAGGGTCTCACTCTGTATTTCAGACTGGCCTTGAACTCACTACGTAGCCCAGGCTAACCTTGAACTCATGGAGGTCTTCCTGTCTAGCGTCTGGAGTCCTGGGGCCTTTTTGAAAGTAAGTGACCAGCTCTCTCCTTGCCTCCTCTCTTTCCCGCAACAAGGGGTATGCTGGCTCAGGGGCTTCTTGGGCCCATAAGGACATTCACTGGGAGGGGAGAGAGTGCAAGAAGGAGGGGCCTGGGCCCATCACACTTCTTGGAGGTCTATCTCAGGCTACCCCGGCACTGCCTGCTTGGGACTACTACTATGTGAGATTAGTCATGCTCTCCTTATGTTACTCAGGCCACTACTTTGAGTTTTCTATCGTTCACAGCTTCAAATGTAGTCCTAATTAATATTTAACAATATCAGGTTGAAAGAAAAAAATACTTCATCAATAAAGTTCAATATTTATTCAGGATTTAAATAGAACTCTCAGCAAATTTGGAAGATGAAAACCTTCTTGACTTCATAAAGAATACCTATAAAACCCCCACAAGGAAACACCATATTTGATAGTGATTTTTTTCAAAATTCCCTTTAAAGCCTAGAAGACAAGGATACCTGCTGTCAGGACTTCTATTAAATTCTATTCTGAAACCTCTGGTCAGCAAAATAAGGAGAAGGAGCAAGAAGTATGAAGACATGAAAGGAAAAAATAAAAACTCATTGTTTGCAGGTGATATAATTGCCCATATAGATTCCACAAATATCTGCAAATTATTAATAAAACTAATAAGTTTAGCAAGATGCATGACTATCAGGTAGACATGTAAAAAGCAGTTGCATTTTATATATTGGCAACATGAAATTCAAAAACATAATTTTATTAAAGATATATTTATATCCAGGCATGATATTACACCCTGTAATTGCAACTAGTCAGGAGGCTAAGGCAAGAGGATTACAAATTCAAGACCAGTCTAGGCAACTTAAGAGATTTTGTCTCAAAATAAAAAATAAAAACGACTGAGGAAGTAGCTCAGTGGTAGAGCATCTCAGGCTCAATTGCCGATACCCTCCTCACAAGTATGTATGACATACTTTGAAAGAAGAAATTTAACAATAAACAGGTGAGCCTTTACATGGAGAAAGATTTTAAGCTTTATTAAAATGACCAATTATTAGTGTCAAATAATAGATTTATAGATTCCACATCTTTCCAATCAAACTTCTAGCAGATCTCTGGGTGAATTTTTCAAACCAGTTCTATAGAGACTTTGAAAAATAGATCAGCAGTACATCAAAATACTTCTCAATAACCCAAAATAAGGAGAGTCACTCTGCCCTACAAGCTATTGAGACCATCATAAGCCATAGAAATTAAGGAAGTGTGGTGTTGAGGTAGGTGTCAAATAGCAAAGGGACACACTAGACAGCCCAGAAATCAGTCCCTGCACATATGGAAACTTGACAAATATCATCTGTGTTGCATATGAAGAAAGAATTATTCACTGAGTGGTGCTGACACTCCTGCTTGTCTTTGTGGAAAGAAGGAAAGCTGCTGGTCTGAGCCTTACACCAAACACAGAAAGCAGTTTCAGGTGGATTTAAGGTCTTAATGTGGGAGAGCTAACTTTTTTGTTAATTTGAGAAGAAAATAAGGGCACATTTCTTTATGAATTTAAAGGAAGAACTTAAGATGTTAAGTTGTAAATCTAAATGGAGACTGCAATAAATTTGACAAGAACTTCTGTTTATCAAAAGAGGCCATAAAGAAAGCAAAAATAAAAGTGCTAAGTGGGTGTGGCAAATGGTCTTCTAGAGCCTTGCCACTCCCCATCAAGAGTTAGGGTTTACATCCTCTGATTTGAACCTGGGCTGTTGCTTGTGACTGCCTGGGACAATGGGGTGTAGCAGCTCCACTCTGCCAAGGCTCAGCCATAAAAATGCCGCACACTTCAGCCTCCGTGCCCTGCTCCTGGCTTTGTGCTTTCCTCCCCACACCTGTACTGTGCAGGTGACACGGAGCTGCTTTCTGGCTTGGCCCCTGTGTTTACCACATCTGGTATGCTAACTCCTGCTCAGGCTTGGCCTCCTCCAGCTATCTTGGCAAGACCCTCTCCCATGTCCACCTGGCCTGGAGCCTTGCCCTGGCCCTTCCTGGGCACAGCCCCAACCAAAGGCACAGAACCCAGCAATGACGGCCACATCCAGAATTTACTTGTGCTGAAGAGTCAAGGAGGGTGGCCTGGATCAGGCTCATGTGCATCCGCTCAGAGTGGGAAGCTGGGTCCCCACTAGCTGTCTGGTGCTGTCCTCCAGACTTATCCCCAGTAAGTATGGGGAAAAGTTTGAACTGGGAGAGTCTGAGTCCTTGCTCTGCCCTTGACGTGCTACCTGATACAGGGTATATTATTTTGTCTCTATACGAAGCTTTAGCTTCCTGATCTTCATGCACCTTCCTGTGTACATCACTTTCATACATCTGATTCCTAATTGGGAACCTGAAATGTATAGCAGGTCCTCTGTGAATAGACTTAAAGGAATATCCCCGGTCCACCCACCACTGGGCCTATAAAGCAAACTTCTCATTTGTCAAAAGCCAGCTCATCGCTGCCTCCTCTAAAATGTCTCCCTTAAATAGTCCAGTTGCATAGGGGTCTTCATGCTTCCCTGTAGCACAGCACAGAACTCTGCTACCCCTGCTCTGAGCCCTTGATGGGAAGAAATCATGTGGAAAGTTTCTCTGCACCCAAGGTTCCACCCAGCTCAGGGCCTAGTACAGAGCAGGTGCCAGGAAATGGCTGCTAAACTTGTTATTTAATCAACACCCAATGAAACTTGCTCCTTTGAAAGGACCTAGAAAGGTCTGCTGAGGCAGAAGGCCACACAGCTGGTTGCCAACCAGGCTAGCAATGGAATCCCTTGGATTCTTTGAGAGTCCCGTGAGTAAGAACAGTCATGGAATGGTTGGGGAAAGTCATCGTCATCCAGACGAGGCTCTCTCAACAGATCTCATGATACACACGAGAATTCCGTTCATTCATTTAGTTTCCAATGTTGACAATATTTCAACAGGAGCTTTCTTCTTTTTCTATTAAGATCTGTGGAAAAAAAATCTGCAGATATATGAGGACATTAACTGGCATCCATGCTGACATTACGACCTCTTTATACCTTGCATATCTTGGTCTAAAGTCACAAGGTAAACTCAGTAATGTGTGTATGGCCAGTGTGGACATGCAAGTGGTTTCCCTGGGCCTCCTGAGCCACCTCTGCCTCTCATCTGAAGCTGATGACACTGGCTTTCCAGTTTAGTTTGAACCAAGTAATGGTGTTCCAAGATTTGCTCACATACCTCTGGCTTATTGCAAACTAGCTAGACCCAGTTTGGAAGTAGAACTCAGACATGAGGCAGTATGTGCACTAAGTTGCAGGTGCTCAGTGAGCCCCACCATGGGACTGGCCTGTCTCGCTGTTCTCTCCCTGCTCCGTCATTCACAGTATCAGATCCTGTGACTCTGAATCTCAGAAAATCTCTCTGGCTGCAAGGCAGAGACAAGCTGGACAGAGAGAGACTGAGGCAGGACCAGGGTTGCAGGCACTGTGGTGTTTTGTCCACCTCCCCAAAGAGCACTTCAGCTGCAGGAAAGATTCATTTCCACCGACCACTTCCTAGCTCAAGCCTCTCTACTTCTCTATCCAAAAAGATAAGGACTTTCTAGGTGCCTTTAGCCCTACAAACACGTTAGGTCCCCGGAGACATGCAATGCACTTTATTGCTTTTACTCCCCACTTTCTCCATTGCTGATTTGCTCCCATGAGCACTCGCACCCTCCTCAACAAACTACATGGTCCAAGTCCCTGTTTCAGGGTCTGCTTTTGGAAGGGATGACTCAAAAGAAGACAGTCATGGAAAGATCTGATGCAACAGTGCAAAGAGATGTCAAAGCCTGAACCAGGAGAGGGCCATGAGGGTGGAGAGCACTGGACGTTCCCAGAGATATTTCAAAAACAGAATGGGCAGGACCTGGCATGGGATTAGATACAGCAGGCAGGGTGATAAGATGAGATAGGGCAAGGGTGACACCCAGGTTTCTAGATTTGGCAACACTTGCTATGATAGGACATGATGGAGAAGTAAACACAGCAACATATGACTTCAGATTTTAATGAATTTCAAATCCAAATTTGAAAATTCAATTTCAAGGGTTACATAAACAGAACAATAGTTAATCCTCATAAAAATCTTGTAAGATATTCATGAATATGCCAATTTCCCATTATGTCAGAAAAGGAAAACAAAAGGATTTAAGGAGGTTTATAAGATTTCATAAAAATACAAGATGGTATGTATGCAGAACTGTATGCTGAATTGATGGACTATCAAAGGCAGTCATAAGACAATGTCATGGAAATATGGTTAGAGAATTTTATTAAGTCAAGGAAGTTAGCCCACAATACAGTATTTATAGATAAGAATTAATCTTGGGAGTATATGTGTACATAGACACATGTAAGGAATTTCAACTGCAAAAAGATGGTAATTTCATTTTTCTAACTGAATTTAATTTCTTCGGTGAACCACCATTCTGTGAGATGAAAACTTAATCTTAGACATTCCTGAGCTCTCACCTTCATTTCTTTTTCCATGTTCCTATGGGTAGATCCTCAAATGTCACCTGTCACCAATAGTGTACCCTGAAACAGACATCCTACCAGCTTGCTGAGCCACTGCCTGTCAGTCCTCACAGGTCACTGCCTGGTCCTGGCTTGTTCCTAATCACATGGTCTGTCAGTTCCAGGTAGCATTCTTGCTACTGCAAGCTCCCTGTGGTAGGAAGAAAAAATGAGCCTCTTCCTCCAAATATATTCATTTATCAACCCCCAGAATGTGGAAATAGCACTTTAGATGGCAAAAGATGTGATTAAGACAAAGATTTTGAGAGGAGGAACACCATGGATTTCCCAGGTGGATGCTAGGTGAAATCTTGTACATTCTATAAGAGATAGAGGTAGTGACACAAACAGCCAGGGAAGGTGATGTGCAGTTGGAACAGAGCAAGATGCAGCCACCAGCTAAGGAAGACTAACCACCACAGCAGCTGGAAGAGCAGAGGAAAAGATTCTGACCTAGAGTCTCCAGAGGTAATAAAGCTCTACCAACATCTGAATTTCAACTCATGATATAAATTTCAGATTTATGGCTCCCAGAAATACATTTTTGTAATTTTATTTATGTATTTATTTTTGTGGGTACCGGGAATCAAACTCAGGACCTTGTGCTTGCCAGAAAGGTGCTTATGCCAATAAGCTATATCCCTGGCTCCATCTCTGTCATTTTAATCCACCCAGTTTATGGTGATTTGTTACAGCAGCCTCAGGAAACAAATACAGCCATACACCAGGTAGACTGTGGCTGTACTTTCTATTACCTCCCACACTCTCAGGGCTCAGGAATCCCTCTCCCATCTGGTGCCTCTGCAGGACCTTAGAGTGCTCTGAGAGTCTTTCTCCTACCCCTCTACCTGAGGGCTGGGTGTGTGGGCGGCACACTCTGTTCTGTCCTCTACCTCTAGGCTTGGCCAATGGAGAGACCACATGTGTCTTCCTGCTCATGGAATTTCACAGCACCTCTGGTTCTTTGCGATTGATCTCCAGAAATTTGCTTCCCAGAACAAGGCTGGGGGCAGTGGATGGTGCAGGGCCTACTCTTTGTACCTAAAGTTTCTCATCTTCCCTTCAACTGTCTCTGTCTCTCTGTCTCTCTCTGTCTCTCTCTGTCTCTCTCTCTCTGTCTCTCTCTCTCTCTGTCTCACTCTCTCTCTCTCTCTGTGTCTGTCACTCTGTCTCTCTGTCTCTGTCTGTGTCTGTCTGTCACTCTGTCTCTCTCTCTCTGTCTCTGTCTCCCTGTGCCTCTCTCTCTTTTTCTCTCTGTCTGTATGTCTGTCTCTCTCTCTCCTCAGGATATTCTTCCTTGGGTCCAGACTCTGGGTAACTTGACTCTTCCTCAATTGTCCCAAAGGGTTACTTACCCTCACATCTTAAAATCCAAGTATGTGTGTGTTTATAACATACTCTCCTGAAGACTCAGGTATGGTGGTTTGATTCCCAGTGCAGCACTGTTTAGGGACAGGGCCTAGAGAAGTGACTGGATCATTGAGGTGACCTTGGACACTATACTGGGTCCCTAGCCACTTCCTCTTTTGCTCTTTCCCATTTTCTCTGCTTCCTGGTTGCCAGGACAAGAGCAACTTTCATCTGCCTCACTCTCCCACTGTGATGTGTCTGCCTTGGAGCCAGTGATCATGAACAGAAATCTCTGAAATTATGAGCCAAAATAAGCCTCTTCTCCTTTAAGTTGTTTTCCTCTGGTATTTTTGTCACAGAGAGGTGACTAACATGGGCTGCTTCCGGCATTGTGCATGTTCTACCGTGGCATGAAGCTACCATATCAGCAGCCTGGGCAAGGCCATGAGATGAAAGGAAAACAGTGTTTAATGGCTCTATTTTCCTCTGGCTATACACACACATACATGGTTGAAAAGAAATACTGTGAGAAAGAGTTAAAATGTTTATCATTGAGTCACATATATTTTCATTCATAGTCCTTTTTATGTGCATGTCTTCAAATGTGCATTTCTTCAAAACATTAATAGGTATTCTTTTTGTAATTGAGGAAAACAATTGTATTCTGAAAGAATGATTTAAGGGAAATAACTTTAAAAGTAAATTCTTTAAGTAGGTGTGAAAGAAGCAAGTGCAGGAAGCCACCTGCAGACCTGTGCGTTCACGGCAGGCGGTGCACGCTTTGCCCTGGGCGCCTCGGCAGTTGGCGAGTGCGAGGAACGCAGCCCAGCTGCTCGGAGAGACTGCTATTCTTAGGTCCAAAGGCAGACAGGAATTTCTGCCAAGGTTCTGTTACACACTTAGTAATCTACTCTTTTACAGGCGAGAGGGAAGCGGAGGGGTAAAATAACTCACACAGTGATGCAGTTATGAAGAGGAGGAGCCAGGATCGGAACCCACAACATAGGTGTGAGGAATGATCCCTTCCTGATATATGGCAAATTATGCCACTTCTCTGCTTAAAGCTGCCAATGGCTCCTAAGTGATTTAAGGCAAAAGCCAAAGTTCTGTTGGCCTGTATGGCTCTAGAGACCCCGCCCAATGACAAATACCCTGACTTTATACCTTGAAGGTCTTGGTCCTGGTTCTACCCAACAAGCCAGGTAGGCTCCACAACTGGTTTTTCCCTGGCTGCCCTCAAGTCCCCGTAGACCTCTGTCTGGTGAACTAGCTTAGCTTCTTCGAGCCTTGGCTCAAATGCCCTCTTCCAAGGAGGCCTGCATGATCCACCCTGTTTAAAATTGTAAGCCACCCTCTTCCCCTACACTTCTCTGGGGCTGCTCTATTTTTATCCATAGCACTTGTCACTTTCTAACATTCACACTGTTTGCTATTCGTCATCTGCTCCCCTTACTAAAAGGCAAGCTAGGCAGTGACAAGATTTGTGGCTTTTGTTCACTCATGTCACCTAACCATCTTATATAGAATCTGATACATAGTAGATGCTCACAAAATACTAACTGCATGCCTGAGTGATGCACAGATAATGCTCCCCATATTGTCGTGGCCAAGAGACTGTGGCCCTATTTATCTTGGAAAGGTTAGGGCCCATGGCTCTGTAGGTTATATGATTGGCTAGGTCCTTCATTAAGCACTGGGGATGGAAATAACCCAGTCTTTAAAACTTCTCATTTTGATGGTGGATGCATCCCAACTAATACAAGGCAGAAACAAGATACATTTTTATTGGAGAAAGAAGTGTCAATATAAGGAGAGAATGTTTCACTATTTTGTGTTTCTCACTAAGTGTTCATAAGACCCACAGGTAGATATAAACAACACCATTTGCAAATGAGTAAACTGAGGCTCATTAATTCGAGGTTACATTAATGATGAGTCACTCTGACCCAGGGAAACCTTAGAGGTTGCAGCAGAGTTGAGGATGGGCAGGGTAACAGAAAGAGAGGACTGGACTGCATGGACCTGGTGGCAGGAACAGCGGGAGCCTAGGCACAGTGGGGGCATGTGGCATGTGTCCAAGGACAGCCGGAATCAGGGAAGGGCTGATCTGCTGGGCATGCCATCTCAGCTCAAGCTCAGGTGGGGCATAAGACTGGCACCCAGCCTGTGATCAGGGGTGCCCATGCTCACTGCCACACAGGGGTGAAGTCTGTAGCCATAGAAACAGGCTCACTCCTAGGTCTGCACCCAGGAAGAGTGAGTCTCTGACTTTGGCCTCCCCAAGCCTGCTCCCAGACCATGGCTTCCCTGGTTTTGGGTCTTGCGCTCCCCAGCAGCCACGCTGGCCACTTGGTCAAGAGCCTGCAAAAATAATCTCCAGGCACTTGTGCTCAGTCTGTTATGGGCTTGAGGGCCACCATAAAGCAGGCCAGGCTCTTTACTCATGTTCCTTAGCAGTTTGGGCACAACTGCAGCAAGTGTCCCAGCATTTTGCATAAGAATTTACCCTTATACACAGAATTTTTTATTTCAGTATTTGTATTACATTTATTATAGTTTAGATGAGGGTAAATATTGAGTAGTGGCTATGCATATGAATGTTCCTTATTTAATGTAATCCTCCTAACAACATTGTAAAGTATATGCTCCAGCTCCAATTTGCTGTGAATCTATGATACATGCAAGGCCACGGTTGATCAGTGACTGAAATCCAGTCACTTGTCCTCTCATATCTTCATTTCTTTGCTCTGTAGTCCTTTCTGAGCATCTTCCCCTGTGCCAGCCACAGAGGATTTGAACACCCGTTCCCTGACTCCTAGCTTATTCCTTTGCCAGGTATTCAAATCCTATCTCAAGTGACAGCATAAGCTTCAGTGCCAGTGTTTTATCCATGTCTTAGCATTTAACTCCCCTAGCAGCACACTGATAGGGAATCTGTTATTCTGTTTTACAGGAAAGAAAGCAGAGGCTCAGAAAGCAGAAGTAGTTTGCCTAAGGCAACCCCTTGGGCAAGGCAGAACTCCAGATCCTGCAGAGCTGACTCTTGCACTGCTGTTGATTCCCACCTCCGGTTTCACATTCCATTCTCACTTTCTCTGACTGCCTCATGTTTGGGTTCTCTTATACCCTTCTGGTCCAGGATCTAATTCCTCTGTCCTAAAGCAGAGAGAGAGAGAGAGATCCATAGCCCAGCTCCCAGCAGGCTGGAGGGTGGGAGGAGGGGGTAGCTGAGGAAAGCAGCTCCCGTACCCCCCACCCCACACCGAGTAACCCTACAAGTACAGCCTTGTTTTGTGGATTGGTCCTTGGTTTAGGCACTGGAGCTGTCAGGGTCAGGAAGAGAGCCTGGCTGCTCTGTAGGGTGGGGGTGGGTCATCTCCAGGCCAGAAAAGACCCAGATGACCTTGACTATGAGTCATGGTCCCTCTCTCCTCTCCCTCTGCAAGGCCGCGCTGGCTTGTAGTGTCCCATAGTCCTAGCCTAGAGCACCTCCCCAAGGCAAGGGCTGGTTAGGGAGGGAATTCAGGATTGTCAGGGCTGGAAGGCCCTGTCAAGGCCAAGACAGGGCCTGGGAGACTGAGCCCAGCCAGCAGCTTGGCTGGGGAGGGTCAGGCTTGTGGAAGCAGAGAAACTTCTGGCTAGACAAGAGTCAAGAAGAGAGAAAAACAAAGACAAGGAGAGAGGGCCAGTAAAGGAAAGGCAGATGCAGAGGGCAAGTGACAGAGCAGAGAGACAACAAAGCCAGAGGCACGAAGATCAAGGGACAGCGACATACAGAGAGAAAGGAGAGAGTCACAGAGTCAGAGGGGCAGAAGGACATGCAGAGAAAGAGAATCTGAGAGAAGTGTGCAGCCTGTTCCCCAGGGCCAGGGAGAGGCCTTGGGTAGCTCCGCCACTGGCTGGGCAGCTTGCCCAGTGCTGTCCTTGGGAAGGAGCAGCGACCCGCCCATGCCCACGTGGAAGCTGTCAGGGCTCCTCAAGAATGAGGGTGTGGAGAGGAAGCCTGACAGGAGCGCATCCAGCAGAGGAAGCTGTGCGTTTCCCCAGGGGGGAAAAGCACGGAGAGCCAGGCAATCGTGGGCTCTGCAGGACAAGAACTGGGCTGGCTGAGGGGGTTAGATAAGACAAGCTTCCTCACCACACTCCTCTACAGACAGGGAAAACAGAGCCCCAGGGAGGGGAAAAGAGTACCACAAGGCCTCACTGTCTCCAGGTCTCCTGGTTCATTCACTTACGCAGTTATCTATTCAACAGTCATTAACGGCACCTGCCAGGTACTGTATGAAGCACTGTGCTAGATACTAAGGGGACATAGATGGTCTCTGCATACAGTGTGACGTGGGAGGCAGGCATTGCAGTACAGCACACTAAATGCTGCGATGAAGGGTAACTCAGGGGTGTAGAAGTCAGTTTGGGGTTCAAGGGCAGTTCCCTCAGGCGAATATGAGGGTCAAGTTGAAAGACAAGTAGAAAGCAAACAGGAGGAGAGGGGACAAAAATCATGCCAGGCAGAGGAAACTGAATACCAAGTGCCTTGTGCTCAGGTCACAGAATTCAACTTACTGTGGTCTCTGTACACAAGGAAACTCTAATTATCTTGTTTGTTACTAATGTGACTTTCCTCCCAAACTTTTCCCTCTTCCCTCCCTTCATTAGTAGGAAAAAAATTACATCATGTCTGCTACTTTGGCTGAAAGTTCAGTGTGATCTGCTCCTGTAAACAGCCCAGGTACCCTTCAGTGTGTCTTGTATAAAAATGCTTCATCCCTCAGGTAGCTTTCAACTCCACCTCTGTGGGATGTTGGGTGTGTGGATGGGGTAAGATCAGGAAGCTTAATGGAAACAACCAGTCAGGTAGAGGATCACCCCCAAAGGGGCAGGTGGAGTTGAGATGCCATTTGCCTCTCTAGGATGACCCTCTACTAGCAGTGGATGGGCTCTCACACGGGGTTTCCCGCTAATGACCTTAGGGTCTTCTTTCGGCTTACCCCACAGGGTAATCCTGCCTGATCTGGCTGCCCCGTGCTCTGGGAGGCTGTAGAACCACAGTCTCAGCTCTGTTCTTCATGGAGCTCCCTGCGCAGTGGTCTCCCTTCAGTCTCTGCTGCCATGGTCCTTTCCTGTCTGAGCCTACTAGTTTTCTGGCCCTCAATTCAGCCTCCAAAACACTTGGAATGGAGGACAGCCCAGGGGAGCAACTGCTCAGGCCTGCTTTTCTTGAAGCATAATTCAAGTCCAAGTTTAAAGGCTGCATTGTCCTGATGCTGCACAGAATCTACAGCATCAGTGATGGACCAGGATGTCTACCCACCCCTGTTCTTGAACATTTTCTTCCCAAATTTTCAATATAGTGAGCAATGTTGCAATAAAAATCTTGGCACTTTCTTCTTTGTGCACAAATGCATGCATTTCTGTGGGTTAGAGGTGAATTGCTGGGTCCAATGCAGTGCACAGTATTTTAAATTCTGATAGTGCCTGACAGATGGCCTCCAAAAAGGTCACACCAGCTTACATGGCCAGCAATTTGTGGATATTGTTATGGGTTTGCTGTCCTTTGTGCCACAAGGGCTCATGTGTTGGAAGCTGGGTTTCCACTGTGGCAGTGTTGAGAGGTGGTGTGGACTCGTAAGAAGTGGGGCCTTACATAAGGTGCTGAGGTTACCGAAGGCTACTCCTGGGGGGAATTAGGGTATTTCTCGTGTGTTGTTGAGTTAGTTCTCAGGAGAGCTGTTGTTAAAGGAGCAAGCTCAGCACCCTCTGCTCTCTGGCTTCCTGTCGGAGGCTTTGATTGCTTCTCCTGCATACACTCCTGCCAATGTGATGCCAACCTTGTGCTGCCACCACCTCACTGAACCTCCAGAACTACAATAAAAGCTAAATAGACTTCTTTATGAAGTACTCAACCACCAAAATTTCACTTAGAGATATGAAAAACAAACTGAATCAGCTATCTTCGATAGTTTTCAAATGTGTCAGTCTTATAGGTGGAAACTAATTTCCCAAACAATATCCATTGTAGACTTTCATTTCCCTAATGACCAGCAAGGAAGGTATCTTTACATGCACAAATCCTTTTTATTTCCTTTATGACTTTCCTATTGAAACTTTTGCCTAATATCCTGTTGTTTTTTTCTCTCTTTGTTGGTTTATAGGAGTTTTTCTATTTTCTAGACATTAATCGCTTCTTGTATATGTGGCAAATGTTTCTTTTTGTCATTTGTTTTGTCTGTTTGTTTTCAAGACAGGATCTCCCTATGTAGTTAAAGTTGGCCTTAAACTCATTGCTCTAACTTGTAAGAATCCTCCTGCCTCAGCCTCCCGAAGTCACTTGTGTTTTAACATTATTAACATTATTAAGTCTCTTATTTAATGAAGTTCCTAATTGATATGTAGTCAAATGTGCTAAACTTATTCTTTAGGGCCATAGTCTTTTATTTTTCTACATTAAAACTTGTTCAGATCACCAATCTGGTCTCTTGGAAAAAGATATCCTGAACCATAACCTACAGATGGGGAAGAGGCTCTCACCTTTCCCAGCCAGTAACCAGCACCTGGGTTCCAGAAACTTCTGCCACCTTCACTCTTCCCTGTCACATGGTAGCAGTACACAGAAACTTGGCCCCCGCACTGTGATAGCCAAAGGAGGCCTCTCCTAGGTCAGCATGGTCTTCTGAGGAGTTGGTCCACTACCTCTATGTCAGTCACCAGCAAGAATAGAGAGCTCCTTGCCTGGCAACTCTGCCTCCTTGGCTTATGACCCTGGGTGGTCTTATGAGATGGAAGTTGGCACCATCATCTCACAGATAAGGCTCTTGTGCCTTTTTCTCCTCTGCGTGGACTCAGAGGCCCGGCAGCTCTTCATCTTGAGCCCACAAATCACTCTAATTATACTTAACTATACTTCTTTTTCCTGGCCACACTGCTGTCCCCACCCAGGATGACTTTTCACCATGACTCCTTCCCAGTGCTTTCAAAGGGCTACTGTGCTTCCTGTGAGTTGGGAAGGACAGGAATCCCCCATGGTGACCTTGGCTCCTTTTAGCTCCTCATACTCAGGCAGCCAAGCCTGGGGCATTGCAGCAGTTAGGGTCCCCTCTTCTCAGCTTCATTCTCAGGCAGCCTGGAGTTTGGGGCTCAGACAGATTCTAGTATCTGTCTTCTCCTGAACCCTAGTCCACCCTCTCTTCCTCCAGGAACCCTCACTCTCCTGGCCAAGGGAACTTCCCCACCAGGAGGTCATACTCAGGAGTCCTGATGTCATTTTCCACCTATTGCTTCTCTCTTTAAAGAACACAGAACTTAATTCCTTCCAGGGTGCTCATTCTGGCAGGGCACCTACTGCTCATCTGTTCTGTGGTGATAGTTCAGATGCATCCAGGAACCATGAGGGCCAGGAGGAGAACCAAGAAGCCAACCCACCCTCCCATGAGGCAGTCAGCACATGGGCCAGGAGATAAAAAGAGTACTCTTCCCCACGCCAAGCAACTGACTAATCCAGAGGAACATAGGCTGAGATGACGACAACTGAAGTAAAAAAAAAAAAAAAAAACAACTTAATGCTTGTATTGTTTGATTGACTTTTGCAAGCCTAAAGCTGGTAGTCTGAGCATCTGTTTAGAGGATAACAATATGCAATATAGCAAATATGGGGAATTTCCTTTTGCCTTGTTTTTGAAATCCAATATGGTTCTCACTGTTTTGTTCCATTTTATTGCTTTGTTTTATTCCCTTTAAAGAAATAAAAAATTACAATTAAAATTAAAAGATACACTGAGACATTCTGAGTAGCGGCCATGATTAAAAGGATGGTGGTGCTCTCAGGAGTCACTGTGCTACAGTCTCTAGATAGACAGTGCCCCTGCCTAAACTCATGGGTTCTACATCAGCAGATTTGGCCAAACATGGATCAAAAATATTGTAAAAAAATTGTATTGAACACATATAGGCTTTTTGCTTGTCACTATTCCCTAAAAATACAGTCTAACAACTATTTACATTATGTTAGGAATTACATTATCTAGAGATGAGTTAGAGTACATGGGAGGACATGCACATGTTGTGCACAAACACTGTGACATTTTATATGAGATACCGGAGCATCCACAGATTTGGATGTCTTAGCCTTTGGAGAGTCCTGAGACCAATCCCTTGTGGGTATGCTGGGGTGGCTGTACTCTGTCTCACTAAGTACATGCTGCCTTTTCAGAGTTTTTTCCTCTAAAATGCATGCATAGCTTTTCTGCTTTAGTACGAATCAGTTTATCTTTGGGTTCCCTTACAAGAAGGACCAGGGCAACCAAATTGTCTCAGTTTTCCAGAGACATCTTGACCTTAAACATCAAAATGTATTCACTGATAGCTATGGAATCAGAGGCAGAACCGAAGCTTGTACTCCCTTTATGTTGTCCTTTCAGTGAAATGGTCTATTAATCATGTAGCAGCAATTGGTTGAATTTTTATGCTCTACTGACACTTAACCTGTCTCAGGCCCTGAGGATATAAGAACAAAGACACTATGCCTTCAAGGCAGGCCGTGAGGCTGGGGAATGAGAGGATGGAACACGTAGAGTGAAGGAAGGCAGGACACAGCCATGATGAAGTGGTGAGGGGGTTCTGGGGATGGAGGAGCCCCAGCAGGGACTAAGGAGAGGGAAGACCAAGTAAGGTGAGGGGTGCAAATCATGATGGCAGGGGGAAAAAATCTACAGGCCAGACACCAAGAAAACCAACCAGTCAGGACCAAGCATGCGTCTGACATGAGCCACATGTCTGTAATTTCAGTGACTCAGGAGGAGGCTGAGGTGGGAGGACTGGGAGTTCAAAAGTAGCCTGACAACTCGATGGGACTCTGTATAAAAAAAAAATTACATATATAATCAGCACGCAATGGAACCCGCTGGTAAATTGTTTGCCAAGAATGAGTAAAGCTCTGAGTTCAATATCTCTGGTCCCCGCCCAAAGATAGATCTCCAAGTGTCCACCAAATTTGACAAGGGACTCTTGGGACTTTGACCGAGGGGTGGGTTGGTTTACCTGCCACACTGCAGCAGGATGAGGTAGAGAGAGAGGAGGGACATGCTTTATGAACTGAGCAGATGATGTTGGCATCACTGAAGTCACCACGCGGATGCCGGAGCTCAGCTCCTGTGAGAAGCAGGTCCAGGCTACTTCCTTCTGTCCTTCCCTTCCCTCAGGTTTAGTAGGAACTGTTATGCTGTTCCAGCTGTGGCCAGGGAGTAGGGGATGGGGTGCAAAGTGGAAAGCCAAGAGGATTCAAGGTTAAAGGGCTGGACAACTCTCTCAACTCTGTCATTGTTTATCTGAATGGAAAGGTTATTAGACAGGCTGGAAGTGGGAATTGCTTATCTGAATTGAAAGGTTATTAGAGTGGCTGGAAGTGGAATAAGAATGAGAACAAGGAAAACACATGTTGTATTGTTCCTAACACAAAGCAACTTTGGTCAGTGTCCAAGTCTTCTCCTTCCTGGGAACACCCTGCCCTCCACTCTCCTCATATTAAGGAAGCCTTCAACTTAACATGAAGAATGATGGCTGCAGATGAGAACAGAGACAGGCCCTGTGGCAAGTGCTTCCCCTACCACATCCCAGTTAATTTTCATGACAACCTGATGAAGGCCGTACAATAGAAAAATAATACCCATTTCACAGGCCGGAAAGTTGACAGTAAGGGAAGGGAAAAGATTTGGCTAAGATAGCACCAATTAGGAGGCTGCAAACAGTGACTCCAAAGCTCATGGACTTCTAATTCCTACCAAGTCAATCTTCCTGAGACCCAGGCTCTTATAATTTTGGAGTCATATGGTCGCCACCTGTTCTCTAGGAAAGGCCAAATTCTTTTACTTCCCAAATGTCAGAGTTTGGTGCATTATGGAACATAGTGAGCCCCAAAATTGAGAGATTTCTATTGGTTGCATGAGCCTGGACAAGTCATCCCCTTCTCTGTGCCTCTGTTTTTCACTCTGTAAAATGAGGTTGATAATTTACCCTCCCAGGGCAGTGTTGGAGATTAACTGAGTTGTACAGTAAGAATTAAGTACAAATAACTCAGAGTAAGCACCCACCCAGGTGAGTTCTTTTCTTTTTCTCCACTTCCCTTGCTTGGTCTCCCTCTGTCAAAGGCCTGCCCTTCTGCAGGGGAAGGGATTGTCTGTTGTGAGATCTGACTCAGGGCTCATGTTTGCTTTGGGTGATCTAGAAAACCTCCTATCTAGCTTGTTCTGGAGGTGCTCCTCACCCTCAAGGTACCCACAGACCTGCAAAAATATGGGGCTGGGAGTCATAGCTCAGAGCCACTAAACCTGCCTACCAACAAGCCACCTGTCGGGATCCTCATTTCATGTATACCTGAGATCACAGCCCGATGGGTCTGTAGCTCTCAATGGGGCTTCATTAAACCGTATTCATGAGAGTGCACACATTCTCACATGCAAAGCCCACTCACACTTACAGCCATATAATGAAGAATATGTGATCAAAGGAGTAACTTGTTATCAGTCCAGTTGGAGATTGGGACAACAGCTGGCAGACAGGATACAAAAACCTGTTGCATGGGAAATGTCACAGTCCTGCACAAGTGGGTTCTGTTTCCAGCTCCCACTCTAAGAAGTGAGTAGTACTTCCAGCCAGGAAGAGTTTTGTTCCCATCACAGCACAATGGCGGTTGCTTGCAGAGACCACAACTCCAGCTGGGCCAGAGAGAAGGCTGGGCTGCAGCCTGCAGCCATGCTATGGGCAGAGTGTGATCTTAATAGTTAGTTTCTGCTGCTACAGGGCATATTTTTTGGTCAGCCCAGGATTCTTGCGACAATTCAAGGCATTCCTAGTCCTTCTACCTAGAGGTATCTAAGTTCTAAAAGTGGGCAAAGGAAGAAAGTGCCTGTCCCGGGTCACCTTCTCCACGATGGATCCCCTGTTACTCCTCATCCCCTGCTGGCACCTTTTGAAGGCACATATTTCCATCTGTTCAGATCTACTCTTCAATCTAGGCATGAGGGGCTGGGCTTTGAGGTTTAGAGGCCCATAAAGATCACACAATCAAAACTACAAATATACAGAATCTTGTAAGAAGTTACTTTGAATGTCTACTGCCTGTCACCAGTTCAGATTGGGGAGGTTCACTCAGGATGCAGGCAGCCCAAAGAAGAGATGTGACTGGATTAGACATCTTTAGACTCAGGTGCTGCTCAGCTGAGTGCACTCATGAGGCAGTTCTCAGGCCCCTACGTGGCCCATTCTCACAGCAGTCCTTGGTCGCTTAAGTCTCCAGGCAGCCCTCAGGGCAGCCTGCATTCATACCAAAATACACACCACTGGCCATGTTCCAGTAATGATCTCTGTTGTAGAAGTTATTTATACTGGCCAGCAGCAACCTTGGTTATATCAGTTATTTACACCAAGAAGGATGAGGTGCACCTGTGCTGAAATCTTGCTGACTTGACAGTGTTCACCAGAAATCAACTCTCTACATACATACACAGCCATCTTGGTCTTTATTTTCTTCTACATCTCCTGACTAAGCGAACAAAGTTGACTAGAGATGGAAGGAAGAGACAACTGAGAATATGTCACTAAGTGAGCACCAGGCATGTCTAGTGTCAGAGACACTGTGTGGGAGGGAGAAGGGGATTGAAGAGGTGGACCTCTCACACCCTCACTATCCATGTTGGCTCTCAGCTTCCCCACTATTCCTGGACCTCTCAGATCAGCACTGCTAGTGCCATTAGGCTCACAGCAAGTTAGAGCAGCTGGAGATAAATGAGCTCAGATGGGCCCTGGTGAGGTAATTAAATCAGAGCAATGGGAGTGGGTCATAATTGAATGCATGGGAGTGAGGAATCAGCTTTAAGGTCCTGAAGGAAATCAGAGGCACAGAGGTATTCACAGGGGTGAATGCTGGCTAAAGCTCTGGGGACAGCACATTGGTGGGGACAGGATCCCTAGCTGTGGCCTCCTGCAAGACTTACTAAGCCTCAGAGCCAGAGGTCCCAGAACTCCTGTGCAGTAGACAAAGCCCCCATGGAGTTAGGGCTCCTGCTAGGCTCACAGCTAAGCTGGAACGGAAGCCAGGGCTTCTCACAGATTGGCTCTTCCCATGCACCTCAGGAGCTCTGCAGCTCAAGGACTGTAACTTGCTCCCATGCTGCTTTCTTCCCTCATTAAGAGGTTAATGAGACCAAGTCACTGAGCCCCACCTTGGCCTATGACAGGGCCCTTCATTCCCATGACTACACCTTCCATCCCCTAAAGCCAAATATAACCTTAAAACTAATTGGTCAATCAGTAGATTCAGCAAGTAGACTTTTCGTTTTTTTTTTTTTTTTTTTGCTGGTTGAATGGCTTCTATCTTATCCGACAACCTCAGGGAGGCAGCAGCTCAGATCCATCTCAGAAAATGACTCCTATCCAGTTCAGAGGTGGCAGCTGGGTCCTGCTTGTTACCCTTGGTTCCCAGTATCCAGTGCAGAGCTTCCCAAGATGTTAGACGAACGAATGAATGAAACCTATCTGCTTCACCTGGAGTAATACCCCCACACTAATATCAGAGTTTAGCATAGCAACAGTGCCAGGAGATGTGCAGGGTGGATGGATGGTGTATCAGTTGGATTTGTCTCCCTGGAAAGCCCTTTTGGCCTACCAGAGCTGCTACTGTCCCCTGCCTGTTCTGCCCTGTGCCAACCTAAGGACAGCATCAAAAGGCTGCCCTTTGGCTTCTGGTTGGGTCAAGCCAAAGGGAAGTCAGCAGGAGATGGGAGCAAAGGAGGGAAGGAGGGAGGGAAGAAAACCAGAGGGTTATTCCTGGGCTCTCTCTCTGTGGCGTCTCAGTCTGGCCACATCCCTTGACAAAGGGCAATGTCCCTGTTGGGTGCCCCTCTCCACCTAGCTGTCTCTCCCTTCATTCCTTCAGGCCCCAGAGGAAATCAGTTTTCCTGTTCCTGATTCTGGGTTACTGCTAGGACCCTGTGCGGTTTCCCTGCACAGCACCCTCTCTTTAACTTTCTTAATGCTTTTATTAAGCTCACCTTGAATGACCCCTATTTAAGTGTGGCTCTGTTTCTTGCTGGAATCCTGTCTGCCACGGAAGGGTAGATGGCCTACTAGATGAATGGTTGGAACGAGATAGTATAATGTAGTAATGAGCCCACGTGTTGTAGCTCGGATTAGATGTATTAACTGGACCAGTTTGGTAATGTCTCTAAGATATCATTTTCTTAGCTGTAAAAGGGGAAAAAAATTAAAGTAGTAACTTACTCACAGGGCTGTTTTGAGGATCAAACGTGATAATAAATGCAGAGTTGAGCATCTTGCTTGGCACACAGTAAGTGCTAAATAAATGGTTGCCTTTGCTTCTGTGACTGGCCAACCAGATGGTAAGATGAAGACTGAATGTCTCCCTCAACTCAAGCCACTTGAAGTTCACAAACAAGGCAGCTCCTCCAGGTCAGCCTGTAAATGATCTCTGTGCTGTTCCCTGGGGCAGGCAGGGTTTCCCCTGGCTTCCTGAACCTGCCTGGGGGTTTTTATCTGAGGGGGGCAGGCAGAGCTCTAGTGGCCTCCTGCCGAGGTACCCATGGTTTGGCCTTCTTGTCTTGGGGATGAGACTATGGGGAGCTGGCTGAACACTTTCTCACATATGAGATGTGATTGGAAAATACATTGAATGTTCAAATCTTAAAAAAAATTATTACAGTAAAACACACAATATCATTAACCACCCTCAAAATACTACCCTTCATTCCATTTTATCCTTACCCCATCATTCTTGGGAATGATGTGTCTTTACCATGAGAATTTTTTTTTTTAACTGTAAATATTCATTTTAAGTTTTGACCCCCTTTGTACGTGACCTTGGTAATCACACTAGACACTGTGGTTGCGGCATGCTGACCTTCCAGGATGCTCAGGAAATAAGGTTCTAGGGGCCAAGCAGGACCCAGCTGCCACCTCTGAACTGAAGCATTCCAGGCCAGGAGCCTCCACTGAAGCTGGAAATAGGTCCTGGTCCATCTTCCTTGTTCCTACCTTGCCCTCAGCAGCCTGTCTGCAGTGGAGCAGGGAGTACTTGCCTCGTCACAAGAGCATCATAGGGTAGCCTGGGCAGTGTGCTGCATGCTGAGTGACCTTGTGCTATTCCAGCCCCTGTGAAGCCAGAGGTCTACTCCTAACTGATAGTCAGTTGAGGTTCACTTAGGTCCCTTCTGAACCAAGGGCCACCCCAAATCCAGGAAACACAGATAAGGCAGAATTCTCACAGTGGCTACTCTATCACACACCTCCAGAGGTGCTCACTGCAGAAAGATGGTGGAATTTAAGCCCTGACAAAGTCACAGAGATAATGAAGTCCAGAGAGGACAGGGACCTTTCCAAGGCCACCCAGCACTTGGGAGCACAGCCTCTGCTTGCCAGATTTTCCAGTCACCAGGCAAGACTTTCCACTTCCTGAGTCAGTATGAGCTGTGGCTTGAGGCTAGGGAAACAAGGGACCTTAGAAATTGACCCGAGTTCAAGGTCTGACTCCACTGCTGACTTGCTGAGAGCCACTGGCAAGCCACCAATCTGTCTTCACTTCAGTTTCCTTGGCTTTTAAATAAAAATAACTCCTTCCTTGCATGGAAATGTATAAAGATCATCTTCCTTGTGCCAGACACATAGTGAGTCTAAATAATATGCCACAGATTGCCCCATAATGTTCTGTTTTTTGAAGCATGGTTCCATACAGTTAATTGTGTATTGGTATCAGCATAATTATCAACTGTGTGCTTGCGTAGGTATTACCTCATCTCCAAGTCGCCTCATCCAAAGTGAGGGAGGCTATGAACAAAGCACCCTGTGTAGGGCCTGGAACCCAGTATGTGCTTGCTAACGTTTGGTCTCCCCCTTTCCTTCCCCAATTTCCTCAGTCACTTCTCCTTCTTGTAGTCACAGGGCACTCCTTTCTTTTCCAATTACCATAGCCTGGTGAACATGAAAATAAAATTGTGACTGAGAGACAGAAGAGTACAGAGTTGGCTTCTGAAATCATCTCAGACAAGCTTAAAAAGTTAAGAAGAAAAGCAGTATGTTTTCAAAAATCTGGACACAGTGCCATGTTGTTGGGTCACACCCAACATTCTCTCATTGAGGTCTGCTCTGAGCCAAGACATCTGTAGGTCCTGGCGCAGAACCCTGCAGATGGGCCTCTCTTTCGTCTTCTCTTCCTTACAAATGCGCTCCCAGACCCTGAGCCAGACCAGACAAGGAAAATCTATTCTGCGTGTTCTGGATCGCAGCTGAGCAAATGGTAGAAAGTTCTTCTGAAAACTGGGTGCTGCCTGGCCACAATGGAGCAGAAGCTACTAATTTGGGAAATCCCTGGTATCTCTGATTCCAGCCTCCCACCCAAATGGGTATCTATCACACACTGTCGGCCAATACTCCATTATGTTACTCAGAACAGCAACTTACCCCGAGTTTTTCATTTCTGGAATTTTCCATCTAATAGTTTTGGACCATAGTGGACTACAGGTAACTGAATCCACGGAACGCAAAATAACAAGGACAGTGGAGAGAGAGGAGATTATCATAGCTGTTCAGTGTTAAATGAGTAGCCAGACTCTATGGGAACATTGTGGTTAACAACCTACTATAACCATACATTTCTCTAAAGTGAACAGGCTGGAGGTGGTGGGCCCAGTCTAAAACAAGCCCACCTGGGTGTCACCCAGCTGTCTGACACTCAGAAGGTGCCATCCACGAGACAGGCCATGACTACCTAGGAACTTCCCACACATGCTGGTATCCATTTCAGAAGCTGGGGATGCCCAGGCCTGGAAATTCCCGACAGACTTGTCCCATTGCACCGCACATCACTGCAGGGCTGGTTATGTTCAGCACCATTCCTTGGAAGGAGAAATTGGCTCATGATCAGAAGTTCTGGAATTCACTACAGGAAGTGGCTGTCTGAACAAGGGGAGAGGTTTCTGATTCAAGAGCCAAGAATTCTGGGTTCTGATTTCTACTCCAGAAATTGTGTACATGGGTAGGTAGACCTGGATTAATTTCAACTCTGCTGTTGAGGAGCCCTCTGGTTCCTGGCAAGTCAGGTACTTCAATGATCTCTGGCTTACACTTCTGAGAAGGTATTATGGTGTCTGTCTAGCAGGTTCTTAGGAGGATACAGAGAAGGCAGCAGAATACATACAAAGATTCTAACTGCTTGATCAGTAGCTGCTATCCAGAGTCTCTGAGTACCCCTTCACCAGCAGTATGATTCGGCAAGCAAAGCCCAGCAGTGGTCTCCAGGACCCTGGGGATCCTTCCAATTAGTTGGTGCTCACATTTAACTGAACGTATGTAAGTGAATATAATCCATAAAGTACTGGAGCCCCACTCCACACTCCCAGTTCAGATCTACCTCTTGAACAAGAATAGTCATTCTTGCTACCAAGACTTGTCACCAGGATGGCCATGGCAGACTCATCTTTCCCAAATTGAACTGCAACTTTTCTGTTAAACTCATCCCAGGGATTGGTTCTACCTCTCTCCATCTGCCCAGGAGATGGACCATCATGCTCACCACTTTCCTCACACTCATGCTCTCTCCTGTCCAGAAGTTCCATTTCCTTTACATTTCTCAGATGTCCTTTCATTCTGTCCTCACCTACCTTACACCCTCAGGATTTCTCTGATAAACCAGAACAACCACCTTCTCACAGGCCTCTGGGCTCTGAGGTAGCATTCCATTTCATTCTCACACTACAGAGTTACCTTGCTAAAGCAGGAGTCTCTTGTTGACCCCTCAGTGAAATGTCATCCATTGACATCACTCCACAGTGGCTGTTGCAGGTTGGGTTCCTGGGGAGGAGACTGAGCTGGAGACTTACCGACAGGAGGCTCACTGAAGAACAATCTTAATTGTGGTGGGGATGTCTGTAATTGAAGCAGAACTGAAGCAGAATTGAAGCAGGGCTGAGGGACAAATTCAGTTGTGTGGCAGACCCCATTGAGGCCTCTGGCAGCTCTCACAGAGCTCTGGAGCTTGCACAACTTTTCCTAGTAGTTTCAAGTTGGGGGAAGGGCAGGGCCCCATATGAACAAGACACTGGACACAGGTTGGCTTGGGAAAGGACATGACATTCATCGAGGAGGCTGTGGTTGTGAGGGTCTCAGTGGCAAGTTGTCTGCTATCAGGATCCCTACAGCTGAGCAGAGAGTGCCCTAATCTTAGGGGTGCGGGCATCTAGATAGCACTCATAGCGTCCACTACAAAGGCCCTTTGGTCACATAGATCTTTATGAATATTTGTGGCATAATGTAAAACTAACTCCTCATTGCCAAATTGTGAACATCTGATTCAGCACATGAGGCTTTTGGGCACTGCCGCAAACACCATATCCATTCTGCTCTCATCTTTCCCTCTTCTCCAGTTGCTGCAACTTTCTAACCATATTGCGCTTCTTGCAGTTTCCCAAGCTTGACATACTATTTCACACCTCCCTGCTTCTGTGCATGTTATTTCATCTGCCTGGAATGCTTTCAAATGGGACAGAGGAATTCTGTTCTTTTCTTCCAGCCAATTTCTACTCCTCCATCAAGACTCCAGCTAAGCTCTACTTCCCCTGGGAAGCCTTCTATTAATTCCTCTACAGTCAATGCTCCCACGCACCCAGAGCGCACCCATTGGGTGGTGATCTGGCAGGCACTCAGCTTTCTTCTGGCTCAGAGCTCAGGTCCTGGCTCTGGGTTACTCAGGACATGTGTGCATTGGAGTGGGAAGTCATGGGCAATGGCAGCTGGGGAGGAGATGGGGTGAGGACAAAGGCAGGATGCTTGAGAGTCCTCTGCATGTTACAGGAGGCTGAGCAGAGTCTCATGATATTCAACATAATCATTGTCATCCTTCTCCTCCCTCTCAGCCATCATAGTCATCATCATTGTATCATTGAGGCCACACTTTCTCAGTGCTGACCACATACCAGGCTCTGTGCCATGTGTTTTACAGACACGTTTTGAGTCTCTATTTTATCCTCACTATTAATAACTTACCCAGTAGGTACCATTATTACCACTGCTTTATGACAAGGAAAGTGAAGTTTGGGAAGGTGAAGAGCTCTGCCCAAAGTTGGAACTGGATAGTGATAGGTCTGGCCTGAGGGTGCTCTCCTTTTACCACACCAGTGGGCAGCTGACCACACTGACCTCATCCCTTCCCCACCCCTTCCCATATTTGGGAACTCTTTTCCTAAGTGACCGGCTATCCTGCTGAGCAAATGTCTTGTGGGCACAGCTGGAGAGGCCACGAGACATAGGAGGGGCATTGGGAGGGGTGAGGACAGATGTTCAGAACCACATTTGCCCTTCTAGATCCTACCAAGATGGGGCTTACTGCAGTTACTGTTTCTTGGACAATACATATCCCCTCTTTGTGTCTGCAAATAGCACATGTGAATTCCCAAAGGTGAAAAGTCCTTTGTAAGGTCAGGCTACCTGTCAGTGGCAGTGTGGGATACAGCCTAGGGCCTGGGCTCCAATAGTCCAGGGACCTGCTCAATGCCAAAAAAACTGCAGCAAAGGATACTTCAAAGGAACATTTGGAATATGCTGGGAAGAGCCCTCTTCTCTCATGAGGCTGTACCTACGACGCTGTTTGCAATGCCCAGAATCTCTCTAGAGGGTATGAGGCTCCTGATCCTGAGCTCACGCCCACAGTCAGGCCCCTAACTGAAAAATCTCCCATCCTGGCTCTCTTGCATTAGGAAATGCACAAGTAGCCAAGTATTATTCTGAGGAGGCAGCAGACCCCAATCCCACCCACAACAGGGACAGATGGACAAATGAGAGAAAGCATATCCTTTTAACTAAGTGAGTTTTAATCAGGGTTTGAATGCATTAATCACATGAACTTTGGAAAGACTCTGATTGCTTTGTGCCTCAGTTTCCATATCTACAAAATGGGAATAAGAGTTATCATCGGGAAAGGTCATTGAATGGGGATTCAGTGTGATAGACATTGCGGATATTCAATGGGCAACAGGGCCTGGTGCCAAGGAGGGAACGGTGTTGTGAGCTAGGGTTATTCTGGAGTCTGTAGTGGAACTGCCCATGGCTCTTCAGTGTTCACTGAACATTACTGTACCCTCCATCCTCCTGGAGTTCAGAAGGGCCTGGCCAGGCTGCCTGGGGCATGGAATTCTGTAAACTGCGGGCAGAGCGGGCCCCAGTGATTGGGTGGTGGAAGAAGAAAGGCATGGAGTGAGAGAAGCCTTCATGTCTAGTATTCTGCAGAGGTGGAAGGAGGCTGTGAGAGATGCAGTGATTCTCTGGAAGCATTCTGGGAGGATACTGAGCAGCAATGTGTTCACTAAGCATCTGGACCCACTGAATCTGTGGGTCTGGGGACAATGTCTAAGTTGGAAAGACACTCAGAGACCCTCCAGTGCAGCCCCTTACACATACAGACATGAAGGAAGGGGCCCAAAAAGGGATGGGTTTGCCCACAGTGAGCCAGTGCCAAATCCAGATTGAGGAGCAAGTAGCCATTTCTGCAGAGACTCAGTGCAGCTGCAACCATTTTCTAAAAGAGAAAATCTAGGCCCAGGGAGAGGCAGAAACTTGGCAAGGTCACCTAGAGTGTCTGTGGCAGAACAGAATCTTCCTGTCTCTGGCTTCAAGGTCCCTCATGGCTACCTGGGCTGAGGTGTTTTTGGCTGGAGGAGTAAGACCAAGAGCCTGAGCCACACCCCTAGAAAGGTGAAAGGCTCAATGAAGCCTTCCTGGGGCCATTGAACAGCATCCCTTAGCTGGAAAAGCCACTGTCAACTACTGTCATGCCTCTGCTTTATCTGCCAAAATACCAGCTCTAGGAGTGGAGCCCACAAGGCCCTGATGACCCTCCCTTTGCCAGTCTGTGGAAGAAATGGCTCAGAGGAGGTGTGGCCGCTCCAAGATCCCACAGCCAGACTGGCTGAGCTGGTTCTGGACTCCAGGCTTGTATTTTCTCTCCAGAGGGACAAAGAAGGTGGGGGAGGGAAAAGAAAAGAAGGGAGTGGGTAAGGTAAGGGAGGAGGGGAGAGGAGGAAAGGAGGGGACTGTATTCACCCGGAAAAGCCAGGGCAGGAGAGAAGAAACATCTGCAGCTACTGGCAAACAGCTGGCAGTTTCTGGGCAGCCCCAGCTCTCACAGAACAGGATGTCTCTGAAGCTAATGAAAAGGAACAGCTAAGACTTGCCCATACTTGGGCTGTGTTCCCTTCAGACCCACCCCAGTATCCACTTTCCTGGTCCTTCCACTCCTTGATGTGCCCTGCCTCTCACCCAGGACCATTTTACTTCCTGGCAAATGCTGCTCTATCTGCTCCACATGCTGGCCTGACCTTCTAACTCCTACCTACTTTACTTAGGGGAGGCCTTTCTGAGAGGCTCCCCAGGCCTCCACCAGTTTCTTTCTGCCTAAAGCAGATCACCTGCCACCTGCTCTGGCTTCCCTAGCTTGGTGCCTCTTTCCTCCTGTCATACTGCAGGTCACACCAGCAGTCACTGGCTCTGCCTATCTGCTTCCTGCATCAAATAGAAGCCTCTAGAAAGCAGGGTTGGGCTCTGATTTAAAGCAACACTCTCCAAAGCAACAAAAGGCTGGCCAAAAGGATTCACAGCTTTCTCCCTCTTCCCTGCCTTTTGCCCTCTCTTCCTTACTCAGATTCTGATGGAGCCACCTACTATGTGCCAGGCACTGTGCCAGATGCAGGAGATAGAGTGTGAAACACACGTAAATCCTGCTCCATGGTTATCATTCTATTGGCTGAGGGGTGTAAGATGAAAATATAACAGCGCACATCAGTTTGGGTAGTGATAAGTGCCAGAAAGAGGATAAAGCGGTGTTTATTGAAGTGGGAGCTGTAGACAGGAAGGTTGGTTTCAGTCAGGTACAGGGGACTGGTTTAGTCTGAAATCTTCCCTTTAAAGTGCTTTTAGGAGCTAGGGGAGGGAGGTTTTGTGGGAAGGAAGCCTTGGGCCCCTGAAAGTGCCAGACATCTCTCCCACCCACAAACAGGCTTCCTGGCTCTCCAGGAATTTGATTCAGCAACAGTGCTGAGCAGTTAGTTGTGGAACAGCCACAATAGCTGTCATTTATTGAGGGCCTGGAGAGCTGCAGGGACAGAGATCGCCTCCCACTGCACTGAGCCTTCAACTGCCGGACTTGGCAAGATCCCCAGTGAAGGAAGGGCCAAGCGTCACATGGCAGGATCCTGCCCAGCTGGGATTTCAACCCAAGTTTGTTGACTCCTGGATCCCATGCTTTTCCCACCCCATCTTCCAAATTTCTGAAGCCTTGGAGCAAGCCAGCAGCCCCAATGGCGGAGAGTCTTATCAGGGCTACATCTGAATAGCAAGGTCCTAATCTCAGCATAGATTTGCTGTGTGGATGTCCATACCTGCTCTGGGCCTCAGTTTCTCTGTGTCAGAAGGATCCCATTAGCCCAACCCAGCTGGGACAGTCACTGTGAGCATCAGATAAAACACAGAAAAAGTACTGTGGAAAACACCAAACAGAGCAGTCAGCCCTTTGCCCCAGACTATCCCAACCCACTGCTCTCCTGGCCCTCCAGCGCACACCCTCATGTCTTCACCTATACCAGGCTGGCCAATCACTCAGCTTGCTACTGAGCTTGTGCAGAGGCAAAGGCAGCTGTGTACCCTGCTCCCAACACAGCCTGGCAGAAATCCAACTCCAAGTTCAGGCCCTCCCTGAGGGCAGGGTTGCCCATCTGGCAAAAGATGAATGTGGGATCAAAGGTTGGGCGTCCTGGATTCCAGCTAATACAAGATGACTCAGGAACTTTCTTACTCCTGCCTGGAGCCAGTTGGATCTGTCTGAACATCGGCCTTCTTCAGAGGGTATTTAGTAGCTAGGTCAATGCTGTGTGAGTGTATCCACTTGTTCAAACTACTATAACAAAAGTGCACACGCTGGGTAGCTTAAACATCAGAAAGATATTACCTCACATTTCCAAAGGCTGGAAATCCAAGGCCAAAGTGTTGCCAGGGTGGGTTTCTAGAGACTTCTCTTCCTAGCTTGCAGGTGGCCATCTTCATGTTTACATGGCTCTCCTCCTGTGTGTCTGTGCCCAGATTTCCTCTTCGTACAAAGACACCAGTTACACTGGATTAGAGCTCATCCTAGTGACCTGATTTTAACTTATATACTTCTCTAAAGATCCTGTCTCCTAACACAGTCACATTCTGAGATCTTGGAGGTTAGGATTTCAGCAGATAAATGGTGGTGTTGGTGTTGGGGGAGAGTTCAACCTGTGACAATGAGTAAGTAGTAGAGACAAACTTGAACTTAGGAAATCTGCCCACTTTCTGCTATACCACATTATCTTTCTCCCTCTCCCCCGAACCCACACATTTCTCATTGATTTGCCACAAGGGAGCTAATATGGTGTTTGCTCCATCATAAGTGTTTTGCGCTTTATTTTACTTAACACAACTGTGTGCTAAGGGGCCATTGTGAGAAACTGAGGTTCAGGGAAGGGAGTGGCCCAAGTGCACATGGTGAGTCAGTGGCCATAGCAGGGTGTGAACTTGAGTGTGTTTGACCTTCTCCTTTCACCATCTTGCTTCTCCTCCTGGAATGATAGTTGGATTATTTGACTCATCTATAGCAGCACAGCAGTATGGTGGGTGACATGGTCAAATGAATGTTGGCACTCTGTGCTGAACCAGAGGGCTCCGGGTCTTAGCTGTTTACTTGCTAGAGGGCAGAATAGGGGTAGTGAAGGGAAGTGGTTGGGTCCCTGCCAGTATAGAAGCAGACCAATAATTTTACCTGTGAGGCAGTGCTGATGTGTACTCTCTGAACATCAGCCTCTTCTTTAGTGTCAGTGACTTATTCAGGAGTTAGGATCATTGTGGAAAGCTACAGTTAGCAGAAGGAAATGTAAAAACTGTCAAGAACTTCTGGTCTGGGAGGAGTTTGACAGGTAGGAATTTCCTTCCATTGAAAAGAGAGACTGTCTAAGAAATTACAATCCAGCATAGAGGCTGCAGGGTTGGAATGGGCCTAAAAACCACACTGTTCAAGTCTTTTATGCAACATTCAGGGAAGGTCGCATCCAACACCTGAGGATTTGCCTGGATCTGTGAGCTGGGCCTGAAAAAGGGCTGAATCCCTGGGCTCCAGTCTTCCTGACCACATTTGCCCAGATGTCTAGACTCCCATAGAATGGTCTTGGTGTGCCTGCTACTGCCTCACTCCACAAATGTACGTGAGTTGAACAGCCTCTACATCTGCTGATGAACTGTGGAGATAAGGAAGCCTAGTACTGGCACCAGAGTTCATCGAATGCCCCTGTCCTGACTGGACCTGGGCTGGCCTTGGTCCCTGGATCTATTTGTCCCCCAGGGCCAGGTCAGTTTATCATGTGATCGATCACATTAACCCAGATGGGCCCTTACCCATGAATGAGAGGGCAGGGGCCACACACCATAATCAGCACTTGCTTTACCTGGGCTGCAGCTAAGCTGTCAGCCATGTTTTATTTACTAGACCCACTATGAGTTGTCAACAACACAGAAACTAACTTTAGCAGCTCATTAGCTCTGCCTCCCGGTGGGCTTGGACAGCCGCTGCCCTTCTCTGAGCTCCAGTCTGTAAGTGAGGGCAGAAATGCCACCTTCCAGGTTCACAGTTTCATCAAACATGAGCATAGCATGAAACCTAGGAAATCCAGAAATGGAGGTGAGAGCGTGCAGGCAGATGAGTATGTTTTTCTCTTTTTTGGAGTGACAGGGGCCAGTCCTGCGGCTGTGAGGGGAGGACTTGGAGCTGGCTGGGTCTAGCAAGGAGCCTCTCTCTGCTATGAGCAGTTCGCTGACCTGGTTGCTCAGGTTGGACTGGAGATGCCCTCTTTTGCGAAATGATTCCTATTCTAACAGCACAAAGCCAAGGCAGATGAACTTTCCTCACCCACCTGGCAGGGTTCCTGGGTTCTTATGCACAATGGCCAAGGCACATCCTTACATAACTGTGTGCTGGTCCTGGCCTGCTCTTTCACCCTATCCTCATCCCTCTTCCAGCCTCCTCCTCCTTCAGCTCTTAGTTTCTGCTTTCCCCACCCCAGTTTAGACCAATCACTTCCTTAGGGCCTGGCTTTCAGGACAGACCTTGACCTCCTAGCTCCCAAGCCTTTACCTGGAGACTCCTGGGATGTCAACCACTGGGGCTAACAAGAGGGGCCCTCCAGCAGTGGCGATAGCAGGAGCAAGGCTGAGAGCATGGAGAATGCTGCTGGGGGGGCTCTCAGTAAGGGAGATGATTAGCTATGTCTGGAAGTGGCAGATATGTGGAAGGAACTGCCACTGACCAGGATGGGCCCACACCTGGTAGTCCTTAGGAACATGGAAGGGATGAGGCTGCAGAAGCGCTGGGCTGAGCCCTGATGGCCAGAGTTCTCCCTGACACCAGGGGCTACAGAGAGGCTCCTGCATAACTCAACCATGGTGTGTGGCACAGAAAACCTCTCAGCAGATGCAACAGACATGCACATGTGAATGTGCTGAGGCTCTCAGGTCCAATAGCCCATGGAGAAGACCTGCATTTTGCCCCTTAAATGCCATACACTGTGTTCAATGTATTTCCCTAACCTAAGTCTAAGTCTAAGGAAAAGAAGGAGGGAAACCGTGTTTCTCACTAAGTGGGGGTCAGGAGCCAGCAGCAGCGGCAGCTTGGCGCTGGCAGAGGCCCGTTTGTAGCTTTGTAGTGCAGGAATGAATGGCAGGGAGGAAGTGGAAAGTTTGATTACAGGCTGTTGTTGCTCCTTTGTTACCAGTTAGTGGGATAAAAGATTAATTTACAAGACAGTGACCATCACTGTAACTACTAATGGAGTAGAACAAGATAGAAAAGAAAATATCAGAGTATATTTTATGTGGTAAGTCAAATTTTTGTTTCAGGTATTTATATGTGTACATATGTATATATCTGTACCCCCAGTGGTAATGCTATACATTTCTTACTATAAGCTACTGTTTTTAAAAAAAGCCCTGAAATTATCTATTATGTTTGCCCATGGCTTGCCTTGGCCCTCATGTGCCCTGGGAGTAACCTTCTATGGGGTAACGTTTTGCAATTCTGTTTGCTCTAGGACTGAAGGTAATAATTTGAGCACACAGCCCTTTGCACGCAATAATGTGATAACACACCCCAGATGCAATTAAAAAAAACAAAGGTCACCAGGGTTTGTTCACTTGCTGTCTAGGATGTTTGGTCAGGAGTCTTTTGGGCCACTGTGTAAGTGAGACATTTTTCTCCTGGAGAGGGTGTTCCATCTAGAGAGGGGCCAAGGAGACAACAAGCAGGAAGATCTTTGTCAGCTGGAAGTCATCCTGCAAATCTGTTGCTGTATATAAGTCATTCATGCTGGTGTCAGTCATGGCAAAGCCAGGAATCCCACGGTGGGGGATCTTTGCCTGCAGACTGTGGTGGCAGGACACAGTTGGGTTCTTGACAAGAGACAGAACAAGGGGCAATGAGATAATCAGTGTAAGTGGCAGGAACTTATAGGTTAAAGGAGAAAGAGATCCATGGAGGACAGAGGGAAGAAGGAGTAACAGGGCATATAGGGGGCGGGTAAGGTCAGAGGAGCTGTCTGGCCTCTGGCAGGAGACTGACAAGGTAACAGAAAGGGAAAAAGCACCCCCCCACACACACACCATAGTCCCTTTCCTTCCTGGGTACTCTTTACTGGATACCTGCTTGTACAGAGGTCATCTAGGGCTCCTGTTCATGTGGCACTAAGACCTGCCACTGCAGTCTGCCCACAGGGCTCCATGTCCCACGATTTGCTCCTCTTTTCTCCAACCCATCTTTTGCTTGGCCCCCTTATTCCCTATACCTCAGCTACACGGAAGCACTTGTCATTTAAGTCTCCCCTTCTTTCTTTGGTCAGGCTGCTCTTTCGACCTGGAATACTCCTAAATACTTTGCTAAACCCACATTGCCAAGACTAAACAGGCCCCACAAGATACCCTCTAGGATGACACCTTTTCTTCTGCTTTGGCTACAACCTAGCCCATTTCTGCTTTGAATGTTCTACATGGATTTCTAGTAGGCACTGGAACCCTTTAGGACCTAACACACATCTGTGTCAGTGTGCTCACTCAATTGTGAGCTCCCAGAACCCAGCCAAGATCAGATATGTATCAAGCTCAGCAGGAAAATATTTTCTGGATGGATGGATAGGTTGGGAGATAGAGAAGAAAGACAGTAGGAGATGAATAAAAGGACAGGATGGGCAAAGGGGAATACATAGGCACAATGGCCCTACACAGAGCTCTTGACCAAGAGTATAGAAGCTTTCCTGCTCCTAAACTCTGTGACCTTGGACAAGTCACTACTCCTACCTGGACCTCAGTCTTTCAACACAGAGAGGTGATAGGATAGCATGTCTGATACCTTATGCCCAAGCCCCTCAAGCTCCCTTATTGAGGCCATGATGGCAGGAGCATCACATAACATCTGAACATGCAGGTGAATTTAGCTGGGAGATGTAGGGATGGGAGCAGAGATGCCAGGGTGTGAGGAAGCCTAGAAGCCAAGGTGGGGAAAGACAGTGCCTTGGTGTAAAGCTGGTCTTCTGGAAGGAGCCCAGCTTTGGCAACTAGTGAGACCAATAACTCCTGAGCTCTTATAACTACCACCTAATGGGGAATTTTGGAGGCTGAGGCCTTAGCCAATGGGACTTAGTGTATTGCCTCTCTGTGAGGCATAGTTGCCTGGCCAGAGAGTCACTGAAGGAATCTCTCTCTCTGCTGGGTCCTCACCATCACCAGAAGTCAAAGCTATATTCATTTATTTTGCCCCTTCCAAGCCTCCCATACCCACCACTCTGCTCTTCTGGGCCCTACTGTCAGACTCCTCCCTCAGTTTCCTTTTTTTAAAAAATTGTGGTAAAATATGCATAGCATAAAATTTGTCACCTTAACACTTTTTAGTGTACAGTTCAGTGGTACTAAATACTTCCTATGTTGTATGGTCATTACCATGGCCTACCTCTATACTCTTATTGTCAAACTGAAATTATGTCCTTTAAGTGTATGTATGTTAGATCTGGTTGGTCTGCTGTGTTGTTTCAATCCTTTGATTCCTTACCTCTGTCTGATTGCTCTACCCATTATTGAAAAAAAAGTGTTGAAATTTCCAACTATGGTAGAACTATTTCTTCCTGCAATTCTGTCAGTGTTGCCCTCATTAATTGTATATGTGGTTGGTGCGGTAGTGCATGCCTGTAATTCTACCACTCGGGAGGTTGAGGCAGGAGTATCGTTGCAAGTTCGAGATGAGGCTGGGCTACAAAGTGAGCTTAAGGTCAGCCTGAACTGCATACGGAGACCTGTTTTTTTTTTTTTCAGTGCATATGTGTTCTTATATCTTCTTGCTACATTGAAACTTTCGTCAATATACAAAATCCTTTTTGTCTTTGTCTTTTTTTTTTTTTTAATGGTACTGGGATCCAGGACCTTATCTATGCTAAGCAAGTGCTCTACTCTGAGCTACATTCTCAACCCACTTCTTTTATACTTAAAGTCTGTTTGTCTGCTGTTAGTATAGCCATGCCTGCTCCCTTGGCTACTATTTGCATGAAATACCTTGTTATCCTTTCATTTTCAGTCTATTTGTGTCTTTGGATGTAAAGTGAATCTTTTGTAGACAGCATATATACACAGGCTCTAGCTTATGATAGCTTGATTTAATGATTTTTAAAACTACAATGGCACAAAAGTGATATGCATTCAATAGAAAACAAACTATGAATTTGGAGTTTTGAGTTTTGGTATTTTCCCAAGCTAGTGACATGCAGTAAGATAATGCATACAACGCTTGGCAGCAGCAGGGAGCCACATCTGCCATCAAACATAGGATCATAAGAGTAAACAGCCAATGATCTGCAGTGCACTGTGTTGCTGAGCTATGACGCTTGGTACATTGGATGTATTTTTGACCTAAGATATTTCCAACTCACAGTGGGTTTTTTGGGCCATCATCATAAGTTCAGGAGCCTCTGTAGTTAGGACCTGTGATCTTACCTATTTGGTCATTCTCTGCCTTGATTAGACAGTTTAATCCATTTACACTTAGAAAATTTGTGTAGTCTTCAATTATCCAGTTTCAGCACAACTGCAGTCTGCCAAGTTCCAAAAGTATTAACAGAAATTCCAGAAGTAAATAATTCATAAAGTTTAAATGGATGTTGTGAGTAGCATGATGAAATCTTGTATCTCACTGCCAATTCCATACCAACTAGGGCATGAACTATTTCTTTCCCAGCTTATTCATGACTTTCTTTCTTTCTTCCTTCTTTTTCTCTTTCTCCTGTTCTCCTGTTCTCCTTTCTCCTCCTCCTCCTCTTTCTTTTTTTAGCAACCCAAGGTCTCACACATGCTAGCCAAATACTCTAACAATGAATAATATTCCCATCCCTTATCCAGGTTTTATACAACTGTGAGTTGAGAGAGACTACATACACCTAAGTTTTTCTACAGTATATTGTTATGTGTTCTATTTTATTATAATTGTTATTAACTTCCTACTGTGCCTAGTTTGTGAATTAAACTCTATTGTAGGTATGTATGCATATAAGAAACATAGTAAGCTCAATGTGGTTGCATATGCCCACAGTCCCAGCTAAGGGATGGTGAGGCAAGAGGGTTTCAAGTTCCAGGCCAGCCTGGACAATTTAGCAAGACTGTCTCAAATAAATAAAAGTGTCTTGAGACGTAGCTCAGGGTCCTCTAGGTTCAGTGTCCCGTACCATAAAACAACCCCCCTTCCGTGTGTGTGTGTGTGTGTGTGTGTGTGTGTGTAGGTTCAGGACTAGCTGTGGTTTCAGGCATCCATTGAGAGTGTTGAAAGACATTACCCACAGATAAGGGAAAGCTTTTCATGCTGGTAAGAAGAAATTCACCTCAGTCACCATGCTATTTGTTTTATATATGCCTTGTAGTGGTTTTCTCTTCATTTCTTGCATTATTTTTTCTTTTGTGTTGATTTTTTTTGTAATAAAACATTTAAATTCCTCTTTCACTTACTTTTGTATGTATGCTATGGCTAATGTCTTTGTGGTAGTCATGGAGATTACATTTAACATCCCAAAGCTGTAACAATCTAATTTGAATTACATATCACTTTAACTTCAGTAACATAGGTTATATTTTGTCCTGCCCTTTTCAGTTACTGATTTCACAAATTCATTCATTGTGTGCCCTGAAGCATAAACTAATGTTTTTAAATAATTAGTCTTATGTAGAAAACAAAAAGTGGAGTTAAGAACCATTGTTATAATAATGGTAGCATTTATAACTACCTATACATTTATCCTTATTGAGATCCTCATGCTTTTCATACAGTTTTGAGTTACAATGTCCCTTACTGTTCACCCTATAGAACATCCTTGCATGTTTAGGTGACAACAAACTCTCTCTGCTTTTGTTTATGTGGCAACATTTTAATTCTTCCTCACTTTTGAAGGACAGTTGTAGCAGATATAGGCTTCTTGGCTGACATGTTTCTTTTCTTTTAGCACTTTAAATATATCAGTCTGCTATTCTCTGGCCTTCAAAATTTCGAAAAGTAAGCTGATAATCTTATTTAGAGTTCCTCGTATGCGATAAATTGCTTCTGTCTCACCACTTTCAAGATTTTTAAGATTTTACCTTGGGCTTCAGGCAATTTAATTATCACATACCTCACTGTGAGTCTCTGAGTTCATCTTACGTGGAGTTTATACACTGAGTTTCTTGAATGTTTACACTTAAGTTTTCTATGAAACTTGGAAAAATTCAGTCTTTATTTCTTCAAACATTCTCTCTGCTCATCTTTCTGTCTCTTGTTCTTCTGAGACTCCCATAATGCATATGTTGGTCTGCTTGATTATATTCTACAGACTCTGTTCATTATTCTTTAATCTTTTTTTGTTTCTCAGAGTTGACAATATTCACTGTCAGATTAGCTGCTTCTTTTGCCTCCTAAAATCTTTGAATCCCTGCAGTGAATTTTTCATTTCAGTTATTGGACTTTTCAGCTTCAGAATTTCTTTTTGGATTCTTTACAGATTTTCTCTTTATGAGTACTTCCATTTTGTTCTCACATAATTTTGTGACTTTCTCCACATTTCTTCTTTAGCATCTTCAACAGTTTTAAATAAAAATTCTTTTAATAATAGACCTCTATCAGATCTTCTCCAGTTTCTGTTGGTTTATTTATTCCTATGAATAAGCTATATTTTTCCATTTTCTTATGTGCCTTATTTTGTTGAAAAATGGACATTTTAAACTAATGTTCGGATAGCTCTGGAAATAAGATTCTTTCCTTTTCCCAAATTTTGCTGTTTTTTGGTCAATTTTATAGTTCTTGTTGAAAGGTGTCATGCTAAGGACCAACTTGAATTGCAATATAAACTTAAGCTCTTCCAGAGTCTATTCTAACACGTGAGGTCACTTTGTAATTTTTTTCATATATGTATTTGCTTTTCCAAAATTGTGGTGCTGGGGATTGAACCTAGGCCCTGGAGCATCTAGGTAAGTGCTATACTACTAAACTATATCCACAGGCCTTATTCAGTTGCTTTTAAATGGGCTAGTATATAACACGGAGCTCTCAAAGGGACACAGAAAAAACATAAAATATATTTTTATATTTTATATATAAAATATAAAATACACAGAAAAAATATTACAGACAGTAGTTCTTTAAATCCCCTAGAATTTGCTCTAGCTGTAGGACAAGGGTCTTGCAACATTTGGAAGGTTCAACAACAAAGGTTAATGTTTCAAATTGTTTTCACTTTTTTGATTAGAGGCAACAATCAGAATCAGCGCTCAGGTCCCAGTATTTGGGACAGTGTCCTTCCTGTGCACCTTGGTTCTCATAAATTGTGTATCTGTTTCTCTGGGTATATACGCACAGCTGCAGGACTAGCCACTACTGTATTACTAGCTGAATTGGAACGAAATTAGCCTCAATTCTCGGTCCAGTCCTCCCTTGGAAGTCTCAAGCCTACAGTAGAACCCAGAGTACCAAAGCAGCTACAGCAGACAGATTCTGCCAGCAGCTGTCTCAGTGGGAAGACAGATTCCTGATGCTTCCTACTCTGCTGCCTTCCCAGAATCCTCTTGCCTGTCTACAAAAAACAAAAAAAATGTAGCAAATGCTTTTCCTATGATATAAAATGAATTAATAAACCATAAAAGCTGTTAATAATATTCATCAGGTGCTTGCCATATTCCAGGCTCTGTCTGACACATTCTACATAAACTCACTGAATCTTTACAATGACCTTTGAGGTAGAAGCTATTATTTCCTTCATTGTACAGATAAGAAAAATAAGGGAGAGACAGACTGGTGTAAGAACTTGCCCATTCTGAAGCTAATACTCAAACTTCAGAGATTTGGCTCCAAAGAATGCCCCTTGCCTTAATGAATGAATCAGTGATTGAACCGTCTTGTTCTTAATAGAGGTGTCTTCAGGATGTGGAGACCGCAGAGAGGAAGGGGGCTTCAAGGGGGATTTCCTGGAAGAGGTAATACCTGAGTTAAAGTTGGAATAAGCTAAGGTTGGGCAAGGGATATCTCTGAAGGAGAAAAGACCTGGAACTGCCAGCATCTGCAGGGAGCCTTAACAGCTGGGGATGCAAAGCCTCAGATGGAGGCAGGAAGTAAGAATATAGAACAGGTTGTACTGAGCCATAAACCAAGTACTTCCAGACTCAGCAGAAAAGAAACTGGGAAATCAAAATGCCTTTGCGAAGGAGGTGGCAGGTTTGGAAAGCAGTGGGGACTGCAGCTGGTAGACTGGGCTGAGAAAAGCATTCCAGGCAGAGGAAAAAGCTTGGGGGTGGGAGAGTGGGAGAGAAATATTTAGGGACACATTTGATTTGGCAGGAGGGGAGGAGTGCTTGTCATACGTGACTGCTGAGACACCAGCAAACCTGCGTACAGAACTAGCCCTATAGCAGAATGGCTGGAGTGATCTCACTGAGCCAGTTTCAAGTTCCAGCTGTGCAACCATGGATGATTCACCTGAAATCTGTTTCCATATCTGTAAAATGGAGCCAATACTCAACTCCCTAAGAACTCTGCTCAGAGATTTAAAAATAAGATGTGAGAAAGGACCTTGTGGACCTTCAGACATTCTGCTATGTCCCTCAGTCCTCATACTAACCAAAAGACTTTTAGGAAATATAACATGCCACCTGCCAACCCAGACTAACAGAATCAGAAAGTAATGAGGGACATATTCTTTTTTCTCCAGTTCTTTTTGTATTCTGTTTTATGTGGTCCTGAGGCTCTGTTGACTTTAGCTCTGCTATCTTCTGACAGCTGGAAAGAAGAAAATACAGCAGGAAAAAAATAGATCTCCTGGAAGCCTGTGGAAATATGCTAGATTTAGAGAGGTTTATTTCTCAAATGATGGGAAATGGGCAAAGCAGTCAAAGGGACTAGTGATGCCTTCTGACTACCACAGGATAGTTTTTTGAGAAGAGAGATCCTCAAGAAATCATCCTAACCCACAGGAGGCTGGTCAGGTAAGTCGGTTAGAAGCACACAGTACGACACCTCAGCTTACAACATATTTGTATCTGCATTAACTCATTTGATCTTCCCACTATGTCTCTGAGGTAGAGCTTCTCACTTATTCCCATTGTACATGTAAGAAGACTATGACTCCAGGGAGGAAGTGATTGCCCAAGATCCACAGTTAGCCAGAGACAGAACGACAGTTTGCCCTTGGATTTCCTGAACTTTCTGTAACACCACACTCTGCTCTTTGTGAAGAGTGCAAGGTAGTAGAAAGAGCAACGGTCCTAACTGTCCTGGCTTGGCTGAGAATATGCTGTTTGTTTTAAGTTACTTTCTTGTTGCTGAGTTGCAGTAACTGACACCCACAACCCTAAGGAGAGATTTTGGCTCAATTTGTAGAGGTTTCGTTCCATAGTCTGCTGGTTTCAAAGTAGGGCAGCACGGCAGAGGGGCATGGCAAAGAATTGCCCATGGCATGGCAGGCAGGAAGCAGAGAGAGCAATCAAGGGAGGAGGCAAGGAGATGGACTCTTTATGGTTGCATTCCCAGGGACCAGCTCTTTTGACCAGGCTGCACCTCCCAAATCACGTCAACTTTGAAACTCATCAGTGGAGTAATCTGCTGATAAGCATCACACCCCCATTATCCAGTCACTTCCCCAAAGCTCCACTTATGAGTGCATGAGGATTGGGGGGACATCTAGACATAAAACCATGACACTGTATAACCCTAGGTTGACCTCTTGCTCTTTCTGGGCCTCTTCACTATCAATCTAAGGAGGTTGTTGTTGGGATTAAATATATGAGTGATTTTTAAAGTACCCAGCACATTCTCTGACATGTTACAGTAGCCAGGATGACTTCAAGAAGGGTGAAGAGAATGGTAAAACAAAACAAAACAAAACAACCCCCCCCCAATCCCACTGCTTAAATACAAAGTAAATAAGCAACACCAGTGTAACAGGAAGAGGGACTGACTTTGGCAGAGGGTTTCCAGGAAGAAGAGGACCTAGGACACAAACTGAAAGAATTTGGGGCACCACTCTCCCTCCTCCTTATTTCCATATAGTAGAGGCCAGGGAGGCATATCACACAGGACTCAAACACCACACAAAGGCGTTTGGCTTTTGCCAGTGAAGGATTAAGCACACAAGTATCACAAACCATTTTGTAGATGTGTAGTTTAGAAGGGTCTCTCTTCCTGCAGTTTGGACAATAGATGCAGCAGTGAGGGAGGCAGGATCCTAGTGGCAAAGAGACTGTCAACCAGAGGCACAGTGACGCAGGAGGGGAAAACTACTGAGATTCTCCAGCTGAAGGTCCTGGAGGCCATCTTCTGGAAAAAGATCAAGGGTAGGGGTGAATGTGGGAACTTAGAAATTGCCTCAAACTCCCAGCAAGGTGTGAAGAATTGTTTATCACATTAATATTAAGTGAGAGGCCCTTCAGAAGGCCAGGTGGAAAATTTACTTTTCACTCCAAGCAAGAAAGGAGGACAGTGTATAGGCCAAGGCAAGAGGCAGGGGACTCCTTCAAAAGCTGCCCTTCAACATAGCAGAGGAGGCAGTCCACATATAGGATGGACAACCATTCAATTCCCGTTTCTGCCCTCCCAAGCCTGCAGAATTCTGGGTTTCCACCCCAGTACCTGATGGAGATATGTAAGTATCTACAACCACATGTGGTGGTTCTTCCGGTGAGCTAGAATGCTTTCCACAAGTTACCTTGTTTATTCCTCTGTTGTAGAAACTGTTTTAGAGAGATTAGGTAACTTGACTAATCTTATTTAGAGCTTCTAAATACTGTACAGGCCTGGAACCTGGGCCTGTCTCAGCTTGACCTTGCCTAAATGCTGGGTTAGGCCCCTTTCTTATCCAGGCCGAGAGCCTTGGAGGGTAGAACAGGGGAAGGAGGGTTCAGACAACTCCCCTAAGGCCTAGGGGGTGCAAAGTTAAGTTCCAGCAGCCTCAGTATTAAGTCCCACTGTGAGGAGGGCTCTGGCCACAGTGCAGGTACCAGTGCAGATGGTTTGCCAAACACCCTGAGCTGGAGGACCCCAAAGGCCTCCCAGTCTGAGGCTGGATCCTAACTGGGGAGACAATGAATGCAGAGAAGAGAAGGGTTCACACGTGTGAGACCAGGTACCTGTTCCTCACCCTGTACCTCTCTAACTGCCAGGGTCCATGGGTCTCAGTGCAGGTGAACCTCCACAACCACAGGACTTTAAGTTCAAGGAGGGGCCCTGCAAGACTACTTCATTCTCTGAGCAGCAGGTCTGGCTGTTGGAAGGCCCCCCTTTACACACACACACACACACACACACACACACACACACACACTTTTTGTTTGTTTTTTCAAGTAATTAGGAAAAGGAGTAAAAAGACTGGATGTAGCAAGTCTGGGCCCGGCAGGGGGAACATTGCCCAATGTTTCCAACGTCTCCAAAGTGGGGCAGAAGTTCCTGGGAGGTCCAGGGCGGGACCAAAGCCTCCTGCTACCCACCCCCATCCCTCCATCGCAGAGCTGTCCTCTCCGGAGGGGGGCACTGTCTGTGTGTGCAACCTGATCTTCCTCCTCCCCCCAGTTTTTCCTTCCAGTGAAGGCATCCATCAGGTAATTTCTCCCTGCAAACCTCTATGTTAAAAGGTTTTTTGGGGTTTTTTTGCATGCTTTCCTGCCTCTTTTAGCATACAGAGGTGTGGGAAAGGATGGGCTGCTGAAGGAGAACGGGACAGACTTAAGCTGTTCCTGGCCCCAACAGTTTCTAGTTTGCCTGACTAGAAATCGGGCCTGAAGCTGATCTTTCTCTCCATAAAAGAACCAAGTCTGTTGGCTTTCTCCTCGCCTGCCAGCTTTTCTAAGCTTAGCTCTACTCTATGGGCTCAGTCTTTCAGCCACTCTTTCTTTCCTTCCAATTCTTTGGTCTCTCTCACTAACTAGACCTCTTTGACGCTGAAAATAAATTGGGGCGGAGAGGGGGTAGAATTCGAAGAGGATATCCTCATCCACTCATCCTCTTTCTTACCAACAACTCCTTCTCTCTACACACACAGGCGCACACACTTCAGCGACCTCCAGATGTTCCCGACCGTGCGGCCATCTGCTGAAATTGCTCCGGCGCTCAGGGGGAGGGGGCAGGGAGCAGGGATGCAGGAAGCTCGGAGCAAGGCCTGGTGGAGTGGGCGGGAGCTCAGCACTTTTGAGACGCTCCCTAGGGTGGGACCCTGGTTTGGGCGGGGGGTGGGGCTGAGCGAGCCACCGGCCAGACCCACACTTTGGAGACACTCCCTGAGCCGCCCGCCCGGCCGCCGACTCCAGCCTTCCCTGGGCGGGGGGCAGCGGGGAGAGGGAGGCGGGCCGGGGCCGAGAGCCGGAGTGGGGGGCGGGCCGCGCCGCGCCGGGCTGAGTAAAGCGCCGGCCCGAGTGCCAACGCGGGGCCGCCTAGGTGAGCGCGCCGAGGCGGCAGCCGCGTAGCCTTCCAGGTGGGTGCGAGTCCTGGGGCGCAGCGGGAGCGGGAGTGGGCTCGGCTCGGCAGCCGAGATTCCGAGCCCAGACCCCGAGCTCGCCGCTGCATCCGGCGACAGCGGGGCGGGGCTGGGGCCCCAGGGGGCCCCAGGGGGCCCCTCAACTTTTCCCGGACTGGGCGACCGCCGCGGCAGCCAGGGGAACCCACCCTAGGGGAGGGGGCTTCCCCTAGACAAAGCTTTATCCGGTGACCGTGGGCGTGGGTCGGAGCCTCTGGGGTCTTTGTGCGGACACGTGCATCACGGTTGTGGGGCTTTGTGGGTTCAGGCTCGGGGACGTGCTTCTGTTTGTGCCTTTGTGTGCCCGCGGCTTCTCGTGGCTGCTCTACACCCGCGTCCGCGCCACAAGGGTGGCGGGTGGGTGTGGGTGGGGGCATCGCCGCGTGTCTGCGTACGTGGACTGAGCTGTCGACGTGTCTGGGTGGGTGACAGAGAGCGGGTGTGCGCTAGCAGCCGGACGCCGTCCCAGATCCACGCTCCTCCACCGTCCACTTGGCCCCCACCCTGGTGGTTTCAAACTTTTCTGCTGATTCCTCGGGAAGCAGCCTGAGCCTTCCCCGTGGCCGCCCCCCAAATGGTGGCGAGGCTGGGGGGGGGGTCCTGACAGCCCCCCGGGCTTCGAGAGGATGGGAGAGGATTGGTGGGTGGGGGATCGGCCGCGTCTGGGACTGGCCCTGGCCCGGGCCCGGGCTGGGCTGGGCGGAGCGAGCCGGACACCCGTGCGGGACTCCGCGGGGAGGAGACAGGGAACCCGCCTGAGAGAGAAGTGTGATCGAGAGAGATTTCTGCCTGGTCCAGAAACCAGCTACAGCCCTTGTCCCCGCCAGGAGCCACCCCTGGTCCACAGCTCGCCCGGGGTGAGGGGACCAGCCCTCTGATCTGGTAGGTGGGAAGCCACTGCCCTTTTGGCATCAGGCCTGCTTGCCGCCCCTCAGGACACCTAGTCGGGTTCAGGGAAGAAGAAACCGTGCACGCGATCTTTTCGAATAAGTCAGTGGCCTCTGTAAGCACTAGGCTCCCTAGGGTGTCGTGGTCTCGCCTGAGCAAGCGTTCTGTCTGTCTGGATAACCAGCGCTACCCGATCACACTCCGTCTGCCGAGGTTACTCAAACTTCTAGTTTTGTTGTGCCCCTGGGATAAGACTAGACTTGTAGAGCCCAGGTACTGGCCAGAGAGGCAGAGAGCTCAGTCCCAACGGGCTTTTGATCCTGTGTGACATAGATAACCCAAACACCTGCCTCTCACTGCAGAGTCTGTTGTGAGGACCTTCGCCCAATGCTGCGAATCAGCAGCAGGAGGGTGCTGGCTACTGCCCTGGGACAGGGGAGGGAGGGAATCAGGAGCTTGCCTAGGTCTCCGGGCCTAAGTTCCTCCTGTGGAAGGGGTGATATGAACAGCCTGTCTCCCACCCTGCTTCTTCTGGCTGACTGCCCGAGGTCCCAAAACCTGGAAGTGCTTTGCTGTGTAACATAAACCTTTCTAACTTGGCCAGTTCCTGGGCAACAACTGCACCTTGGGCCGAGGAGACTGGAATGCAACTCATGGCTTCTGCCACCTTCTCCACTGGGGCAGAAGCAAAAGCAGAGGACTCAAAGATGGAGGGAAAGGAAGGAATTGACACGGTTTTTTTTAACCTTATCTTTTAAGTGACAGTATATGGGTGGGCAGAGATCAGATCACTTTTCTTCCTATTTGAACTCCTGGTTCAAAGCAGCGGTGATTCATTTAAGAGTTCACTTGTCCTGCTGGACGCAGTGATGGCTCACATGCCTGTGATCCCAGCCATTCCCCAGGACTGGGGGTAAAAAGAGTTCACATCATTTCTTAGGGCAAGGCTGGGCTATGTTAGGTAACTGAAGATACTTCCTAAGAAGGTCTGGGTACCCCCTGAAAGTCTGCTGCCAAAGCAACTTTGAAGATAGGTTCTA